>PVJA010007937.1:18212-66567 GCA_004027025.1 Myocastor coypus | reverse complement strand
AATTGGAAAAAAAAAAAAAAAAAAGATAGTCTTGGCATTTTTCTGGGGGCAGACACTACTTAAGTCTTCCTGTTAACCTTTGAGCCCTTAGGGATAAGGCTAAGTAAGCCTCCACTATCCAGTACAAAATTACCACACTTCTTCTTTCATTACTTTTGAATTCTTTCATGTTAAGCCAGACAACAGCATTTCTATTTCTTCCCTTTAGCATCCGGAATATCAATGATCTAGGATGTTTTTCGAGGATTTAGAGTCTAAAATGTCACCACATGCTGTGGCTAATAATAATACATAATAATAACTGCTGTGAGAGTTCTTTCACTGTCAGTTTTATTTTTATTTCATTTAAAAAATAATTTCAGTGCCCATTCTATGCCTCTCAGTACATTTACAAATCAAAATCATATTTTAGATGTTTTTTCAGAAAGACAAAATACTAACACGCAGATCCTTCAGTCAAGCCTCAGGCATAATAATTGGGTTGCTAGCACAGGAAAGCAATGATAATAGGTGGGTAAGAATTGTGGTGCATTCCAGACCGAAAGAAATTGTTAACTTTGGAGTATATTTCTTTTAAATTTCATGTGTTGAGTTACTATTTATTACTTCATAATCACACACAAAAACATAACCTAGTCTATGGAGTAACTATCTATTCAAGTATTTAACTTTCTTGATTGTAAATTTTCCAAGCTAATTGCATTTCTAACACTGTATTTCAGTGGCATGATATTATTTCATTATTTGTGCTTTCATGTGAGCTGGATGTTCACTTCTAAAAGCTTCTGTTCAGTATTTCTGGGCTCTGTAGTCCATCACTTGCTGTACACATAATCTTGCCATTATTTAAAGATGACAAGAATCTGCGGGTGTCAAGACCTTCTCTTTACATGTTAATATGTCATTTACACACAACTCTACCATTTGGATGAAACTTATTCAGTTGACTTTACGTAAAATAGTTTATGTTCAAAAATAGCTGTCATTTAATGAAAGGCCAGTCATAGAAGAGTGAACTTATAACTGAATCCCTGTCAGAAGGAAATAGAAGTGGCTTCTGTAACTCTGACACCAGGGTCTTCAGCATGAGAAATTGTGCACATGTTTTATCCTACTTAGTAGACATTCCCCTTCAAGCTCTTCTCTTCCCCACATTCTCATTTTCTAAATGGGACTGCAATCAGGAAGTCAGCCTTAAAATTAGCCTTTTCCTTCTTAGAATACTCTTCGCATCTAACATGTCTTCGAGGAACGAGTCATTCTTACCTGCTGATCTTAAATAAAACTTTCAATTGCATAGTCTGTTAAGTCTATTCATAGCTACCTCCAGACACATCAGCCATTATAGTCATCTACTTATTCAAATGTCCTTGATCCATCATAATCTATGAGGAAAACAGATTGGTTTTACTTTTGTTCATATATCCACAGCACTGCCCTCAGATATTAGTTTGAAGTAGGAGGTAAGTGAGCATTTTTTACATAAAACATTGAAAGGATGATTGAAACCTAAATAAAATAAAAGTTTCAGGGAAGGAAGCATTAACCTTGCTCACAATAAATGTAGCGATTTAAATGAGCTAAAATCCAATGGTCTCTGGGAATGTAAGTTTGTGTATGGTTGATGTAAATACATACATTTGTTTGTCTACATGTATAAGTGAAAGAAAAATAGTTAAGTGGAGATATATATGAGTCATGAACCGCAAGCTGAACCTTAAACCAGAGACAGGATTAGAGAAAATGGTAGTAATCATGAATTAAATTAGACTCCCATCCTCTCCAAGCTCAAATAATGACTCTATCATCACTCCTTTACTCTTGCAGACTAATAGAAAATATAGTCTTTAAAAAGAGTCATAACAAGTAAACAAACTCAGCAGTGAATCTTCATACTTAACGCTGTTTATTTTGAGGAATCTGAGAACCTTCCTTAAAAATACATCAGAGTACAATTTCTTCATGAAAAGACAATAAGTATCTTACATGGCTTAAATATGTACATAAATTTGAAAACCATCAATGCTATTGATCTATGTAATTTTAATGTGATTTACACTGTTTCATAACTGTAACAAAAAGGAATCTGTAAACAAGTATGGGATCATGCTACCATCTATTTACTCTCAGTGGTGAGTATTTCTGTGGAAATTTGTCCTTTTCTATACATGTTAAATGGCTCAAAATACAGTATTTCAGAAGTGAAAGACACAGAAGAATATAAGAAATGTCTTTGGTGAATATTATAAAGTGGGTATAACAGTGACACAAGCTTTAAGTATAAAAAGAAGAAAAGCAGAAGATGCAAAAACAGAACTATATTTAGCAAGTTAAACAAAGAAAAATGGATAGCATGGAGGTAACATAAGTTTCTAAGTACATTTTGAATTTCTGCCATTCTGCCCACCTATCACTTATATTCCTTTTTTTTTTTTTTTTTTGTCTTTTTGAGACAGAGTCTCACTATGCAGTTGAGGCTGGCCTTGAGCTCACTTTTGTAGCCCAGGCTGGTCTCGAACTTGCACCGATCCTTCTGCCTCAGCCTCCCGAGTGCTGGGATTACAGGCGTGAGCCACCACGCCCAGCTTATATTCTTATTTAACAGGAACTAAAATTTAAATTCTTTTTAGAGACACCATTCCTCTTCCAGTCTTATCATTTTACAGGGGTGAATGTGGTCTCTTATATATGTTACACTTGGGACACAGACTTGACAATAATATTCTGTTCCTGGGATATAATATTTGAATATTTCACTCACAGATATAGAATCCAAATGGTACAAAAGGATTTCAAAATTTTGGGGGGGCATTTCAGAGATTAAGGGAAAAAAGAGCACAATGTACATAATTTCTACAGTCCTGCAAGATTGGAAGTCTTCTCACTACAATGGGAGAAGCAGCCAAAAGATCAATCTTCTAAAGATGAGAGTTAATCCAGAGAAGGGGAAACCCTCCAGGTAGTGATAAAGCCTCAGTTCAAACCTTGGAGTGACTCAAATGGAAGAATTAAAACTGCAAGTCAGTAACTTCTTTTTTAAAAAAATTTATTCTTTATTTATTAATTTTATTTGATTTTATTTGAAGAGTAAAAACAGAAGCAAAAACAAATAGAAAAAAGACAAAAACAGAGTAACATGCAAGAATATATATGTTACAGATCTTCAAAACAGGAATAGCTAATTAACAATGACTTATGTATTTTTCTCATCAAATCTATTGCTCAGATTAACAGATATAGTTATGCATGATTGGAGAAATAATTAAATATTGGCATTTGCTTTCAGGAAATCTTAATTTTCCCATTTTTGTTTCAATTTATTTTAAAGAATGTATAATAATTGATAAGACGTTAGAAATGGTACACATTTAGAAGATCTAAATGAGGAGTATTTCCTTAAGCAAAGAATTGGGTAATGTTCTATATTACTAAATACAAAGTAGTTATTCTGACCCCTGACAATATTAAAATAACAAAAGAAAAAAAAAACAGAAATTGTACTTGTTTTTAGAAACATTTCTTGAAACTAAAACTGAGTACATTTTCAGTTCAAAAATTCTACTTTTAAGAGTTTGTTTTATGTACGTTTCTTTGTTTTATATACATTTTTAAGAACTATATATTTTCAAAGCCCGTTTAATGTAGTACAGTTTTAGGAGAAAGACAGAAAACAAACTAAATATAAATCAGGGGGTCGGAGAGAGAGCTCAGGGGCACAAGTGCCTGCCTGGCAAGTGCAAAGTTCTGAGTTTGAGCCCCAATTCTGAAAAAAAAAAAAAAATAGGACCTGATAAAATAAGTTATTAAGTAAGTATTAAGTTATACTGAGATAATTAGACAGAATGAGGAGATAGTTATAACAGAACTAGCAACCAATAATGACAAAAACAATTATTTTTTAGTTTTTAAATCAGAGAGACAAATGGAACATGTATGTGTTATAGAACTAAAAAAAAATGGCATCCTTGTTTATTTTTTCTGGCTTCATGGGTGTTGTTGTTGTCCTTTGTATTTTCCAATAATGAAGATTGAATGAGGGGCTTTGTGCTGAGCTATAATTCTTTCACGATTTCTTACTTTGAGACAGAATCCCCTTAAGCTGCTAAATTTGCTGGCTGGGATAAACCTTGTGATCCTGTGCTTCAGCTCCTGCCATGCTAGGAATCTGAGTTTGTACCACCATACATTGCTTTTTTTGATTTTCAGTGTTCCAATTTCAGGAAAATATCAAAACTTACTGGCTTTAAAAGCAAATAAATTACTTTAAAATTGAATAGTGTAGAAGCAAAGTCATAGGACTTGTTCATGCAGGAGTTTGCAAGGTAAGAAGGTGCTGTTAGAGAACCTAAGAAAATTTTGGGGAGGAAGGAGTCATAACCTATTAGAGAGGTAAAATGCAAGTTGAAATATGTCTTTCATTGTCATATTTTGAAAACGGGTTTTTGAAAAAATTACCTTAGTAGGAAAATTTGTAGAGAAAGGGGGAAATCACTAATTCTACCCCAGGGACCCATGCTCACAAAGAGGAACAGAGTGCAGTCCTGGATATTCAGCATGAGGCAGGAAGGAGGACTTCAGGACCTTTGCTTTGAGTGGGATCACCTAAATCTCAAGGCTGGAGAGAAGCTGAACTCAGCATCGCTGTGCAGACAGGAAGAATTTGGGCCAGAATGAAGTCCAATGATGCAAGTTGTCATCAATGAATACAGCGAATGGTTATTATTTTAAAAGATTACAGTTAAAAACAAAAAACAGTGCCATTAACCTCCTTAAAATACTTGCCCTTAAACCAGGTGTGGTGGTGCAGGCCTGTAATCCCAGCACTTAAGGAGTTGAGACAGGAAGATCACTGTGAGTTCTAGACCATCCTGGGCTACAAAAGTGAGCTCAAGGCCAGTTGGAACTGCATAGCAAGACCCTGTCTCAAAAAGACAAAAGAAAAAAAAAAGTGTGTGGACTGGTGAGATACTTTAGCAATCTAAAGCACCTTCTTAGGCAAGCTTAGGCAAGCATGGGAGGCTGAGGTTAGATCTCTGGCACCATATGCCACACCAACTGCATCCTCAGGGAGGGCTGAGCCAGCCCAAAAATATAAAAATTAGAAAACATTAGAAGTATAAAACTATTTTATTTATTTATTTGGTACAGGGTCTCACTATGTAGGTCAGATTTGTATTAGTCTGGGATTACAGGCATGTGTCACTATACCCGGTTTTAGCTGGCATGGCTGGGGTTCCAGGGTGGCATGGCATGTGTTACTGGGGATCAAACGCAAGGCCAAGCTTGCCCTTTCCAGGCATGCACTTACACAACTGAGCTTTCTCCTCAGCCAACATCATAAGGTTTTCATAAGCCTGCCTTCCAGCTAGATGGTAAAAGGTAATAGCATTCACAGTGTTTTTGATCACATCTTATAAAGAGATGAGGTGAAACAGGACATCCACAACTGCTTCAGGAAATGGCAAGAATATTGAGGTGTAGTGTGCCCAGAGGGAGAGGAAGTGCTTAGAGGGAAATGAATAGCAAAGCATCTCTTATTATAATACATTTATTAAAAATTAAGCCGGGCGTGGTGGCTCACGCCTGTAATCCCAGCACTCGGGAGGCTGAGGCACGAGGATAGGTGCAAGTTCGAGACCAGCCTGGGCTACAAAAGTGAGCTCAGGACCAGCCTCAACTGCATAGCGAGACCCTGTCTCAAAAGGACAAAAAAAAAAAAAAATTAATATTCATTGTAAGCTTTGATTATGCCTTGCATGTGATTTTCCTAACATATAAATGTTTATGGAACATTTAGGCCCAGCATGAAGTCAAAATACAACTTTAGTTCCATCTTCTCAGACAAATTGGGGAATCTGCAGAAAATTTCAAGTTATTTGTATTGTTTTCCTTTTCTCTTCAAGGATTTTACTATATGTAGTATAATTACCATTGTTGAATTCCTGTTATTTTGCTTTGTCAAATTCTGTATCATTTCTAATTTCTTAAACTATTTTATTAGCTTTTAAAAATTGAAAGCCCCAGCATGCTGTGCCAACCCCACCCCTAGGGCTCGGTGAGGTGGTGATTGAGATGGGGCATGGTAGTGCGTGTCTGTAATCTCTGCACTTTGGGAAGCTAAGAGCAGGAGAATCACTATGGTCTGATCTATGTAGTAGACCCTGAAGACCCTGTATCTCCTGATTTAAATGTAAATAAATAAATAAATCATGTTCTGAGTCTTCCATGTCTTCTTTTTCCTTTACTGGATCTTGTACATGGGTTTTAAACGTCTCTGGCATTGAGATACTTCAGAAATGGTTTATTTTTCAAAAGTGAGCTCAGGGAGAGCTGTCTACATCATGCCTGAAAAAAGTCGTGTTTCAAATGCACAGGGTGAGTAAATTCTGTCAGTCTGCTTCTGAGAAAGAGGGAAATCTGTCAGCTACATGGAGAATGGAGATACACATTTCAATCTAAATGTATTCCTGAAGTATTCTCTCTTGGTAAGACTATTTGTTCAATCTCTACTTACATTCTTCCATTGAATAAGACGTGAAGTGAAGAAGTTGTATTGCTTATTCTGAAGACAGAATCGCCTCCGTGTGCTGTGCTATTCACACTTGAGTGATGGGCAGGGCGATGGCTTAATGAGTGTGAAAATTGCAGGTTATTAACACTATTTTTTTTTTTTTTTTGTCTTTTTGGGACAGGGTCTCGCTATTCAGTTGAGGGTGGTCCTGAGCTCACTTTTGTAGCCCAGGCTGGTCTCGAACTCGCACCAATCCTCCTGCCTCAGCCTCCCAAGTGCTGGGATTACAGGCGTGAGGCACCATGCCTGGCTACTATTTTTGTTTTGTTTTTAATACGAAGGTATGTTTCTGGTCTTAGTTGGTTTCCTGAATTTATATTAGAGCTTTCATAGCCTCACGTGAAACATCTTCTGAGACGTTTCTTTTTTAAGATGTCATGAACTGCAGGGGCAGGAACTCCAGAGCCATGCATGTGTGAGACTAGCATGCGTTCTAGGTTTACTATTCCAAAGTTTCTATTACTGCTACACTAAAGGTATCAAAGTACTTAAATTTTCACTACTCCTTTTTGCTTTGATATTCACTACAACACAAGCGACAGAAATGAAAATTAAGGCTCTACATATAAAAAGGGGATGTTTGAGAAAATAATGATAAATCACTTAAAATAAACTATCTCTTATATTTGTCATTTCTTTTCATAGGTCTCTTTAGCTTTAGGTATTTCATTTAATGTCTTCATATAGAAATTAGACTTGTTATGTTAGCATGTCTGATAGCAAACCAAACTTCTTCCCCAAACCTTCTCCTCTCTCTTGCTCCTTTGTGGCAGAAGCAAGTACTCTATTGGATTTTTCTCATCATTTTTCCACCTGCCACTTTTTGTTATTATCTCAACTACTGACTGGAAAAGAAAAGATGTTACTATCATATTCTATTTCTTAGCTGTCTGAAATTCTTAAAATCATGTCTTACACCTATTTTATAATGAGTATATTGCTTACTCTCCTAGAATAACAAGATCTTATATGAAGTTTGAGAAAATTACATATCTGTACTTGCCTAACAACAGTATCCTACACTGTTATATGTTATGGAGAAAAACATTGGATGAATTATGATTAATAATATTCAAGCTTTCCTCAAATCCCTGTTGTCTCTAAAGATATTTTGAATGAAATATACCTAAGCATACCTCTCAGATTAAATCAGGATAGTTTGCAAAGGTAGACTGAAAATGTGAGAAGAATTAAGAATAAATTTGTTAGCAGTGAAGGTAACCGATTTTGATTTTTTTTCTTCAACAACTGTATTCTACATAACATACATAAATAAAGGATATGGGCAACTTTATCATTTTACAGCTCACTCATTTTGGATTCCTATGTAAATATTTACCAAATCAATCCATAATATTAAAGGTTTACATTTCTCATTGAGGAAAGCTTAGAATCATTGATAAAAATAAGTGAAGTTTTACACTGTAGTATGGAAGAAGTAATGAGCAGAGGGAGAACCAGTAAAGCAATGGCAATTCCATAATAGACTTCTATTAAATATAAGTTAGTGGGGAGAATTTTCACGAAGAATAAGGAATGGTTTCCACTTATAAATCTTAGGTTTTATTTATTTACTTATTTGTACTTAGTACAGGAGCTACAGGGGTCTCACTACACAGATTGGACTCATGGTGATTGTCCTGTTTTCAAGAGCTGGGATTATAGGCGCGCACCACCATGGCTAGTCTCAGTTCTTCTCTCAGCACACCCTGGGGGTGGAGCCAGCACAGGACACAATATACTTAGGTTTTTGGTTTTTTTTGTTTTTGTTTTTGTTTTTTTATCAGAATTTAATCCATCCAACAAATATTTTGAGCTCCTATTATGAGGAAACTCTAACCAGGCATTTCAATTTAGAAACATATACAATACAACCTAGCCAGGATGGCTTAATAAAAAATGACCTATTCCTGGTTAAACACAGATTCTAATCAAAAGAGTTATGTACTTTACACTGCTGGCTTGCCATCATTTATTCTCTCTGCTTTTTTGAGTTGATGTGATTGAAGAGTCATTAAGAGTTCCTTTTTCCCTGAAGTTGATGTCTTTTAGTTTTTGAGAAACCGTGTTTAAAAGTATAAAAATAAAGAACCAAAAAATCAGTACAGGTATTATCTGCTCATTTTCTTACAAAGTTTAGTCAGAGGGAAAGGTACCAATACAAGCTGAATGGCAGAAAAGCATCCTTATTCAGGCTAATTCTTTCTTTATATTTTATCCCAGAGCACCATATAAATCATAGTTCAGAAAGCATGAAATAGCAAAACAACACAAAACAAAAAAATGTAAAAGAACAAGACTGCTCTGCTATGGACAGGAAGAAAGTGACATCACCTTCAAAAAGGATTTGTCATGAAATATATGCTTTTATGTAGTATATGACCCATTTTCAACTTTCTTCTACACTGATAAGTAAAATATGTGGAACAATTTCTGCAAATCTTGGAAAGACACAAGTAATATAATTGGACGTATTGTCCAGTATTATGCTGCAAATAACTTACTCTTTCTGGAATTATCTCATTTTCCTGGATGCAAAAGTGTCTTTGGTAACAAAAGAAAATTTCTTTGACTGAAAAATTTACTACATTTTATGATATTTTTAATGCTTTCTATTAGAAATTAATTTATAGAAAACAGATAGTAATGCATACAGTTCCTGTCTAGGGTACCACAAATAATTCTTGCCTAAGTGCATTGGATCTGATTTTTTAGTAATAGCGCAAATGATTTCTAGGGTGGAAGTAAAGTAAGCTCTCTACATTAGCCATTAAGCAGTTATATATCTATTAGCAAATTTAGTTCTGCATTTCTTTGAATGACATTTTATTGAAATCACAATTCCTCAAATTCTTCTTCAAACCAGGTTTAATATCTTACGGATTTCCTTCATTACAGTTACATTAACTTTAACATGTTCATTTTCTATTGCTATGGCAGTAATGTTTTTAACTTTTTGAAAATTATACTCTAACATTCTAACAAAAGCCGTCAGCTAATAAAATAGCCCTACAGTAATGAGAAAAGGAACAAAGGCTGATCACAGGAATACAGAATAAGCTGGCAGGCAAATAGAAAATACTCAAATTTGAAAGCAAGAAAAAAGCTAAATTGAACCACTGCTCAGCTGCAAGTTACAAGTGGTATTAATTTTGCAGAGTTTGAAAGGGGAGAGCAACACCTCCAGGAGATTATTATGGGTAAATACATGATGACCACAGTTAAGCTAAGAATTCTCTTCTGTTTACTTTAGTTACTAACAGTTTATGTGCATTTCAATGCACTTCAGATACTGGCCTGTATCTTTGAAACTGCAAATTCTATGACACAAAATTTCTCATTTTAAAGTGCTATAGAGAATGGAATACACATAAGTACAATGTCAGTGGAATTTATGCAGCAATAGTGTCTACTGAATCCAAACTGAATTTGTTTATTTACTCACATATTTGGTAAAGGTCTCACTACGCAGTTTGGACTCATAGTGCTCCTCCTGTTTTTAGCCTCCGTAGTGCTGGGATTACAGGTGTATGCTACCATGCCTGGAATGGGTCGCCAGCAGCATGCCCCAGGGACAGGACAGAGCCCTGCATGAAGGACAGGTCATAGAACCCTGGTCCCCATGCTTGCCAAAGCAGGCGCTTACTCCACTGAGCTATCTTGCTGGTCCTAAAGTGAATTTTAAGATAAACTGAACTTATGATTTGGATACACTTGAAAATTTATTTTCACACCTGAAAACAAGGATAATGAAGCATTTTAACTCAATAAAACCTAAAGACAAATATGAATAGTCCTGAGCACCCTGTGGAGTCATTTCTACTAACTGCTTCTGTACACAAAGTAAGTGCCTCTCTCACAAGAATAAGGTATTCTTTTTGAAATAATGAGGTTTTCAAAGTCTAACTATCAGAATTAAAAAATTAAAAGTCAGTCATTATATATCAGAAGAATGAACACATGTCCAAGTTTAATTTGTTAATTAGGGAAACAGGAGAAGTGTTAATTCAAGGGACTAGCTTAGTAGATAGTCATGCGCACATATCCTCAATGAAAGAGAACAATGCTAGACTAGCAAGGAAACTGAAAGAATATTGGCGGGCACATTTTTGTCTCACTCTTTAGTTTTGAATTTTATGTATTTTCGCAAGAAAGAAATTCAATCTTCTGGGGGCACACTAGTGTTGGAGCTCCGTGACACAAAAGTGATCCGGAAAGTGGGCTCCTTATAGAAGGCACTGGTGCAATATAAGAAGGGGCTCACCATATACCCCAAAGTGATTTTTCCACAATAGAAATGAAAGTCTCTCATCAGATTTCAGGCTTCGAATTCCCAATACTCTACAGGCCATGGCAGAAAAGTCACAAGTATAGAGTCAGCCTGGGCCACTTAGTGAGACTTTTGTTTAAAATAAACACAAGAAGGAGCTGGGGAGATGGCTTTGGGGCACAAGTGCCTGTCTGGCAAGTGTGAGGTCCTGAGTTCAATCCACGGTTCTGCAAGATAGATAGATAAATAAATAAATAAATAAATAAATAAATAAATAAATAAATAACACAAGAAAGAATGAGGGTAAAACTTAGCAGCAAAGTACTTACCTGGCATATATACCTCCCTGGACTGAACCTGCAGAACAGAAACAAAAAGACAACAAAAGTAAGTAGATGGAGGAGTTATTTGTAAAGGTATGTAAAATATCTCTAGAAAATAGCATATAGAGAATTTTTAATTTTAAGTATATATTGTAGATTGTAAAAAACCAGATACAAATCCTCATATTGCACTCATCATTTTTTATATGATTTAAGTAGTAAAATTTTTTATAGAGTGCTTTCTTATTCCTGAACACAGGACAACAAAACCGTCGCTTAGATTGTGTAGTAAGTATTAATTTTGAAAGTATATTTCACATGTGTACATAAGCTATGTCAGGCACATACTGGATAGAAGTAAGCTCATAGAGAGCTAATAATAGCTCTTATTATTTAAAAAATTTTTTGAAGATTACTTTAAGAAGATTCTAAAATGGAACAGGTACTTTAACACGGCTTGGTGAAGACATGAAATTTTCAATCTGGGAACATGAAAATTGTGATCGTTTTTACTGTTAGAGATCACTAGATCTTGGAAAGTGGACATAACTGGATTGCACTGATGCTAAAAGGTGCATAGAAATTGGATGGTAATCCTTTCCTGAGTAAGAGTATTTAGCACATACAGTGTTGTAACTTAGACCAAGAATGACCCCTAAATTTTTCATGCATTTAAAAGTGAAGCATTTCCAGGCCAGGAAGATAGCTCTGTGACACAAGTACCTGCCCGGCAAGTGCAAGGTCGTGAGTTCAAACCCTGCTCTCTCTCTCTCTCTCTCTCTCTCTCTCTCTCTCTCTCTCTCTCTCTCTCACACACACACACACACACACACACACAAAAGTGAAGCATTTATACCATCACTGGGTCCTCGGGATGCTGCAGTTGAATGTGATGTTACAAGGTGAGGGGTTTCTTTGAAGGCATGATACCCAGGACAAATTACCTGCCCCTATGGCTCTGCTCTTCACTTTCTTCTTTCTTCTGTGCCATGAAGTGGGCAGACTTCCTAACAGCCAGGTTCTACACCGGTAACAATTCTTGTTTAAGAATTGTCATGGACCGACACATCTGAGACTGTGACTCAAAAGACTCTCTTCTTTAAGTTGCAGGTGTAGGTTTTGTCTTAATAAGGAAGAAAATGATGAAGACAAGTAATAATAGTCCACCAGAGTACAATGCCTCAAAGAAGCCCAAGTTTACATTTAAATGTTTCTGAATATCATGTGATATCTATATTCTGTGCATACATGCCTCACAGAAAAGAATATGCCATTCTGTCACGCCAGTATAACTCCAGTTATTTATTTCCAATTTTTTTTGTTAGTTTATGTTTGCAATTCTTGGCAGTTAATTACTTTTGGATAATTGGTACATGCAACTATAATTTCTTATTCACTTTTAATCTCTTTAAACTCACATTAATTTCTTCTGAGAATTTTCCCTTTTCCACAAAAAAACATGCTTCACCTTTCATTCCCCTTTATTTTATTCTTTATTTATTTTCTTTTTATTTTTTCTTTATGTTTATTATTTTTAATAACAAATAAAAATATGGCAGTTTCAAAACACATTAGTAGTACATTTCACTAATTGATACAATGAATATTATTGTCCTCATAATAGTTATTTAGAACACAGGATTCAGACATGATAAGTTTCTAATCATTATTTGTACAAAAATTTCTTCTCATTGAACTAAAAGAAAGTAGCTGTATACATAGTCCAATGTTTCATAATTGTTGTGGGTTATTGGCAGAACTGGAAATGTCAGAAGCTGTTGACTTCAACCTTTTACAGCTCAACAAACTAATCTAGCTTTACTTTTTATGCCGCATAGTTAAAAAATTCTGCTGCATGGTCAAGGGCAAGTTAAAGCAAGACTTATTTGTATAGCAGAGCATGTAACTTCTGTATCTCCCAAAGTCAGTAAAATCCCCTCAGAATTTACCTTGAAACCATGTACAGTGCTTTGCAGCACTGTTGTCAGTGTCAGCCATCTGGGTGAGTCAAGACCATTGCTTGACCCGTTTTCTCTCTGTGAAAGCCTGAAAGTTTTCTCTCTAGGTGACTCTCCTTAGGCACATTATACATCATCAATCCCTTTATATGGGGCCCCAAAATCTCCTTGAACAGAAAACTTGGGATGCCACTAAGTTATAGTATATTATAGCACAGGTTCTCCTATGTCCTGAGTCCTCACTGACCCTGAAGGGCTACGGCAAAAATATTGGCTATTTTTGTAGTGCTTATTTTTCTCTAATTTTTGGTCTACAAACTCATTGTTAACCCTGAAGAAGAGAAGCTTAGTGATACTATTACTCTATAACATAGATACTTAAGCTTAACATCACGTCTTTCTGAATAGTAAACATCTTAGATTTAACTTGAAATTGGTATTTTCTATCAATAATTGATATTCTAATAAATCCCTATAGAATGGGATAAAAGCAGTTAAACATTCTTAGACAAAAATTTAGGAATCTCAGCATATACAAAATTGTAGCCAGTCAATCCTATGGCATTTTTCCTTGTCTCTTATTCTCTTTTAACGCCATTTTTTGTTTTCTTGTAAAATAACCATTTACTTGAGAGTATAGTAATAATTGAAATTACAATAGAAGTAGCACACATCTAAAAGATCAGAATAACAGACATTTGAATAATAGTTTTAGTGTTATACATTGTTATCCTTTCTCAATGTGAAAAACATGTTGGAGGTTCTTAGGAACATTGTCTAATTCTTTCTGTGTCCAAAAGTGCATGGTTTTGCTCCTGCTATGCTTTCTCTTTTCTGCTTGCAGTCTCTTCATTGTTTAAACCCTAAGTTTTGGATTTCCATTCACCTGTGTTATACTGCTCCACTTTCATTTCTTCCTTTGACTTCTTACATTAGTGAGACTATATGATATTTACACATGTAGGTTGAATTTATTTCACTTACGAGTATATCTTCAAGATGCACCCACTTATATATGAAAGCTACTAGTTTCTCATTCTTTATAGCTGAGTAATATTACATTGTATAAAAATGCAACATCTTTTTCAACCATTTTTCAGACGGTGGGCGTTTTGCTTGTTTCCAAGATTTGGCTGTCACAAATTATGCTGCTATAAACATAGGTGCACAGATAGTAGTATAATATGATGGTTTCAGTTCTTCTCAGAAAATTCCCAGTAGAGGTAGCTAGATTGAATGGAATTTCCAGTTCTAGTTTTGTTTTGTTTTGTTTTGTTTTTGTTTTTGTTTTAAGAAGTCTCTACACTACTTTCCATAATGGTTGTGCCAGTCTGCATTCCCACCAGCAGTGGAGAAGTGTTCCTTTTCCAAACAGCCTCTCCAACATTTGTTGTTGGTGATTTCTTTTTGACAGGCATTTTTCTGGGATAAGTTGGTATCTAAGTGTTGTTGTAATTTTCATTTCATTAATGGCTAGTGATGTGGAACATTCCTCCGTGTACTTATAGGCTTGTTGATTTTCTTTCTCTGAGAAGTGAGTGTTCATCTCAGATGTTCATTTCTGGATTGGGTCTTTAAATTTTGGGACCCTAATGTTTTTTAGTTCTTTATAAATTTTAGATAGAAGATCTTTGTCTTAATACTTGCACAGTAATTTTTTTTTAAATAGGTAGGGTTGTCTTTTTACTCTGTTGGTAATTTTTTATGTTTGGAATAGAATATTTATTGGGAAAGAAAGCTTCTGTCTGAGAGGGGAACAGAAGGAGGTCCCAAGTGGGTTGCATACGAAATTGTCTTTCTTTAATGGTCTTATAGGGTAAAAACCACGTGATAAGACAAATCTAAGACGAAACTAGGGGAACATGCTTAGGTGGTCATGAGGTGGGACAAAGTCATGGTTGAACAATGAGATTAGAAGCATCACTGTTCAGGTAAAATTTATTAAATCAAGATCAAATTGGGAAGCAAGTCGCCTAGCAAGCAGGCATGAATACAGAGTAAGTGTTCTTTCTGTTGGGGGTTGAGTTTCTGGTTCCTTTAGGCTCTTTTAGGGTGATGGATACTCATTTCGAATATCAATCCCTGTTACTTAAATTTAAGTGAGTGGGCTGGGCGGTTGCATTTCTTTACTCTGTTGTTTGAAGGGCTGGCCCACAGGTGGGGTGCCTGTCTCTTACAAAGCTGTCTAGTCAAGTTGTTTTCTATATTGCCCTCGAGGGCCTGGCCCTATATTACTGCCTATACTATTTCTATCTAATTTAGCTGCTTACAACATTTCCCCCTCTGAAGAAGTAACCCGAACTGCAGTGAGGGAATTATGGATAATGACCACTCTGGCTTCTTCAGGAGTCTGAAAGGGGTCATAGTTGTAATTGGCAGTTAGAGGTACTCTTTGGAGGGTCTATTTAAAGGCCCTGGATAGACACCAGATACTTTTATCTTGGATAGATGTATAGCTTTGAGTTTGTAAGAGACAAAGCCAAACAAACAATTAAGTATACATGGGCCAAATAATAAGATTAATCAGGCATACTTACTATAGGTTTTACCTGTACGATTACCTGGATTTTGGTATCTTTTAGGACACAAATTTGAGAGATTAGCACATGTACAATCAATGCAGGAGCATTTGAGCTAACGCAATGGCATTTTGACTCTTATCTGTGGAGTCTGACAGTCTGGTATAAGTCCCTTTAACTTATAATTATCTCTAAATTTTGAAAACTTATCAAAATCAGATTAATACTTTATCTTTTGTCAATGTTTTTAAGTAGTCTAAGTACAGTATGGTATATTTTTTAGTTATACCTTGTGAGAGAACAGTGACATCAGCAAGTTATTTTTACTTGTATAAAACTTTTTGTAAATATTTCTCTGTTTTAATTGAAAAACACCCTTAAATACTGACTGAAATCATAAGATCTCAAAAAATGTCTAATAATCTTTACCAAATAGCACACACATAATGTATTATAAAACATTAGGCAATCTTACTTTTAAGAAATCTAATCTATAAGATCACACCTGTATTTATTACCAACATGAAGTACTTGAGTTGAGTCAGAAATCAACCAGGCTAACAATATATTTATCAATACACAGCATTTAGGTTAAACCAATGTCACATTTAGTGTTTTAGATATGGTCCCCATTGTAAGCAAGGGACGTTGTTGACGTTTCTTTTTTTTTTTTTTTTTTTTTTTTTTTTTTTTTTTTTTTTTTTTTTTTTTTTTTTTTTTTTTTTTTTTTTTAACACTGTGGCTGGGTTTTATGTCCCAAATATAACAACTGATTCTATCTAAAACTATTGGACTCTATGTAGCCAGTGTCTTTAGAACTTTTTATGCTGACAGAGTATTTATCTGTCTTTGGGTATCTGTTTTAACTAGCAAAATACCTTTTAAGTCTCACATATGAACAATATATAACATTTATAAAAACTAGTCAGAATAATTTTGATTAGTTGGCAGCTGGAATACAGTAGTTTCTTTTAACATGCAAAAACATAGCCAGAGGATATGGTTTAAATATCCCGATACCTTTAAGATTACCTCCCACTTTCTCTTCAAAGAGATTTAGTGTTTCTCATTTAATATTTAAATCTTTAATCCATTTTGACTTTAGTTTGGTGCATAGTGATAGGTCTGGGTCAAATTTTAGTTTTCGGAATGTAGAGAGCCAATTTTTCCAGCACCATTGTTAAAGAGGTTGTCTTTCTTCAAGTAAACATGTTGGCCTCTTTGTCAAAGATAGGGTGGCTGGGTATGTTTCCATTTGCTTCTGCATCTTCTGATTTGTTCCACTGATCCTCAGGTCTATTTTTGGGGAATACCATCCTGCTGATTGTATCACTGTAGCTTTTTAGTATAACTTCAGGTGAGGAATTGTAATGCCACCTGCCTTATCTTTGATGCCCAGGGTTGTCTTTACTATTCTATGTCTTTTCTGATTCCATATAAATTTTAGGAATGATTTTTCAAGCTCTGTGAGGTATGTTGATGGTATTTTCATAAGGATGGTGTTAAATCTGTATAACAATTTAGAGAGTATGGCCATCTTCATGATATTGCTTCTTCATATCCAGGAGAAGGGAATATCTTTTTATTTTCTAAAATCGTCTAGGATCTTTTTTCAGAGTACTATAGTTTTCATTGAATAAATTTTTTACTTCTTTATTTAGGTTAATTCGTATTTCTTTTTCTGTTGTGCTACTGTAAAAGGTATTGTTTCTCTAATTTCCCTCTGTGTGTTAATTATCTGTGTAGAGGAATTCTATAGACTTTTGTGTGTTAATTTTGTATACTGCTATGTTACTAAACTTATGTGTTAATTTTAGTAGCTTCTTGGTGGAGTTTTTTGGGTCTTCCAAGTGGACTATCATGTCATCTGCAAATAATAATAATTTAACTTTTTATTTACCTATTCTTATTCCTTTTATTTCTCTCTCTTGTCTAATGGCTGTAGCTAGTGATTCCAGAGCTACATTTAATAGGAGTTGTGATAGAGGACATCCTTGTCTTGTGCCAGATTTGAGACTAAAAAACTTCAGTTTTTCCCCACTTAGAGTTATGTTAGCTGTTGGATTGTCATAGATGGCTTTTATCAGGTTGAGGTAGAGGCCCTCTGTTCCAATTTTCTGTAGGACTTTGAACATGAATGAGTTGGACTTTGTCAAAAACCTTTTGTGCATCAAATGAGGTGATTATGTTTTGGATTTGGCTCTATTGATATAGTATATTATGTTTATAGATTTTTCATATGTTGAAACATCCTTGCATTTCTGGGATGTGTTCTACCTGGTCATGATGAATAATCTTCTTAATGATCTGTTGTATTCTATTTGCTAGCATTTTATTGAGGATTTTTGCCTCTATGTTCATGAGAGAGATTGGCCTGTAGTTCTCTTTTTTAGTTGTATCTTTCTCTAGTTTTGATATCAATATAATTCTCATCTCCAGTAATCTTTTTTGGGAGAATTGTTTCCTTTTCATTTTAATTGAAAAGTTTGAGGAGTATTGGGATTATATTTTTTGTAAATTTCTTATAGAATTTGGTTTTGAATGCATCAGGACCTGTATTTTTCCTTGTCAGTAGGTTTTTTTAAAAAATTACATTTTATATTTCACTGAAAGTTATTAGGTTATTGACAGTTTTTATATCTACTGGATTGAGATTCAGTGAAGTATAGCTTTCTAGGAATCTGTCCATTTCATTTGTGTTTTCAGTTTTGTGAGAATGAAGATTCTGAAAGTAGCTATTGATAATCTGGATTTCATTCATTATGTATTGAATTTGAGTTTTTCTTTCCTCTTTTTCATGAGGTTAGTTACAGGCTTATCAATTTTATTTAGTCTTTCAAAGAACCAGCTTTTTGATTCATTAATTCTTTGTATTGTTTTCTTAGTCTCGATTTAATTAATTTCTGCTCTAATTGTTATAATTTCCTCTCATCTTTGAACTTTTAGGTTCTGTTTTCTCTTCCTTTTCTAGATGATCTAGGTGAGGCATTAGGGTATTCATTTGTTACCATGTCTTTTTGTTAATGTGTGAATTCAGAGCTATAAATTTCCATATAAGAACTACTTTCATTGCATCCCATAAATTCTGGTAGGTTGTGTTTGAATTTTCATTTAATTGTACATATTTTTTAATTTCTTATTTAATTTCTTCTGTAGCCCTTTGGTTGTTGGGAAAGGTGTTGTTTAATTTCCATGTATTTCTCGGGGGGGGGCGTTCTGGTTTCTTTTGTCATTTATTTCCAGTTTTATTTCACTGTAGTCATATAATATGCATGGGATAATTTCTGTTTTCTTACATATACTCAAGCATGACTGATGGACTAGTATGTCTTCTGTTTTAGAAAATGTCCCATGTTCAGCTGAAAATAATGTAGATTCATAAGCGATTGGGTAGAACATTCTGTATACATCCACTAAGTCCAGTTGTTCTGAATTCTGGTTCAGTTCAGCTTCTTTGCTAAGTTTTGTCTGCTCGACCTATCTTTTTGGGATAAAGGGCTGTTAAGTTCTCCTGTTAAGATTGTGGTATTGGATGTTGATATTTCATGTTCATTAAGATTTGTCCTATAGAACTCAGCGTTCTCATGTTGGTTGTGTATGTATTTATGAGTGTTACCTCTTCTTTGTCTTGAATTTTTCCCATGACCATTATGTAATAACTGTCTTTATTTTGTTTCATCAGTCTTGGCTTGAAGTTCACACAATCTGCAAACAGGATTGCCACCCTGATTTTTTTTCTGAGGGCATGTGTATTTCTTTCTGTCCTTTGACTTTAAGCCTATGATTTTTTTCTGAGTTAAGTGTATTTTTTGTATATAGAATATTGCTGGATTTTGCTTCCAAATGCAGTGTGTCTTCTATTTCTTTTAATTGGAGAATTAAGTCCATTTACATTGATATTTATAATTGAAATGTATTGACTTATGTTTCACATATTTTTAACCTATTATTATTTCCCTCTTTTTCTCCTGTATTTAGTTGGTTGCCCTATTTGATGAGTTCTTTTGGTCTCATTTATGGAGTTTAGTTCATTTTGGCCCCTTTTTAAAATATCTTCCAGTAATTTGTGTAGACTTCATTTTGGCATTGTGAATTTGTTTAGCTGTTTTTGTCATGGAAATATTTCACTTCTCCATCAAACTTGAAAGTCAGTTTCACAGTGTATCTCTGTATGGACTAGGATTTGTTTCATGGGGGACTTGAAGCACTCTGCTCTGTGCTCCTCTTAACTTCTGTGGTTTGTGAGGAGAAATCTGCCATTGTTCTGATGGGTTTTCCTTTAAATGTGGTTGTTTCTTTTTTCTTGCAGCTTTTAGTATATTATTCTTCCGCTGGATTTCTGGGATCTTAACTATTATATATCTGGGCATGTTTTTAGTTGGGTTGATGTTATTTGGAGGTCTGTATGTTTCAGTTACTGAATGCCAGGTTGTTCTCTCATATTTGGGAAGTTTTCTGCTATGACTTCTGTCCATATTCTTTTTACATCCTTTGCATTGACTCCTCTCTTGTGATGCCTCTTAATCTCACACTGTTCATCTTTGCACCGTCTTGCAGATGTTGAATTATTTTTTCCTGCATCCTAGTTGTTTTTAAGAGATTCTTTCTTACCTTTTCACTAGCTGCAATTGTGTCTTCAAGATCTAACATTCTATCGTCACTTTTGCTCATATGGTGTTGCCAGCTTGTCATTGAGATTTTATTTTCCATCTATGTCTCTTTGACATAGAGAAGAAATAAATCTGCTTCTTGTGATCTATTTCTTTCCTGTGTTTCTCATTTAAGGATTCCATTATTTTTCTATTCTCCTCTAATGTTTTTCCACATCTTCGTTAGGAGCATATATTGATTCTTTCATTATAGTCATCCTTTCTCTTTTTACTCCAGATATTATTTCTAATCTGATTTCCTGTCTACCTTTCTGCAATTGTTCCTTTCCTTCAGATGCTATTAATTCAGATCTCTCTCTCTCTCTCTCTCTCTCTCTCTCTCTCTCTCTCTCTCCCTCTCTCTCTCTTTACTTCAGAGGTTATTTCGTTTTTTATATATGGTTTTTTTTTAAGATTTTTTTTTTTCTTGTTTCAGAACCTTTGTTTGTTTATTCACTCATTTTTATGGCCGGCTCAGCCCGCCCCAGGGCAGGGCTGGCGCAGCTTGTGGTGCCAGGGATCGAACTGAGGTCCCCGAAGCCGCCCAAGCTTTCCCAAACAGGCGCTTTAGACCACTGAGCCATCCTGCCAGGTTATTTCTGATCTCATTTTATCTATACTTTTCTGCTGTCTTTTTTTTTAAATTTTCTTATTTTTTATTTATTTATTTTACTTCAGGTGTTATTTCTGTTCTGAGTTCCTCTACATGTGTCTGCATTTGTTTCTTTACTTCAGATGCTATTAATTCCAAGGTTACAGCTGTGTGATTTCCAGTTTCTTCTATGTTAGTGTCTCCTGCATTTATTCTGGGTGGGCGTGGGGCCTAAGATGGCATCTTGCTCCTTCTCTTTGTCATTTTGTGTAGCACTGTCCTTTGCCCTTTGGTGTAGAGCTCTGGTGCAGTTATGTGGGTAGCACTTACTGAAATTCAAGTCTGCATTGACCAAGTTGGAACTTGTCCAGATGTGCTGGCTGGGTCTGGCTGTTGTGCTCTGCTTCTTCCTGATGCTGCTCATGGAAGTGAGCCCTCTGTGCTCCTCTAGCACGATGTTCAGCTCCTGGATTAGCTAGGAGGGTATGAACCCAACCGCTCTGCAGGGAATTTGCTGCAGGGTTCCATAGGAACTGCCAAGTCTGGGGTCTGCAAAAGAACCTACATGCACACACCAGGGTGGCCGGGTTCCAGACTGGCAGGGTTTCTGGTGGTTGCGAGCAGGCAGGGAGGTCCTTATTTTATTCATTAATTCATTTATATTTTGTGTTTTTCATATTAGAAAAATTAAGTTGTATTTCACTGTGTCTGAATTTCTTCATTTAACATGGTAATAACAAAACCCATCAAATTATAGCTTATAGCATAGGTTGTTTCTTCTGTATGAATAAATAAAATTCATATATATGATGGTTATCTAAACTGTTTCTATAAATGACTGTGGATTGTTCTGTGCTAAACATGTGTATGTGTATATCACTATAATATGTTATCTAATTCTTTAGGTAGTGTACTCAACAGAGATGTAACAGAGCCAAATGTATTTCTAATTTTAGATATTTGAGCAATCATCACACTGACTTTTACCTGAAGTTAAGTTTTCTTCAACAATGTGAAAATGTTCTTTTCTCCTACTGCCAGCATATGTGTGTGTGTGTGTGTGTGTGTGTGTGTGTGTGTGTGTGTGTTCAATGTTAATCATTCCTACTGGAGTAAAATGGAATCTCACATTTAGTTTATTTGGATTTCTCTAGTGGTTTGTATTATGAACATTTTTGATATACTTCTTGGCCATTTTCCTTCTTTTATTAAAGTCTATTTGGAACCATATCTACATTTTGGTTATTTGCTTGAGGTGGGGGAGAAATATTGTCAGTTCTTTCTTAAATGCTAATTTTGTTGTTGCTCTCAAGGTATCCATTTTTAATATAATAGAAAGACCATTAAAAAGGCTCAGTACAGACAGGTATGAGAACTGGAGTGTTACAGAACTTAGGACTAGCAAAGTCTGTATAGGGTGAATTTTCGTTGTCACATTTTGCTTCATGTTCTAGTAAATCTTCCAATGAGAACATGGGAAGAGCCCATAAATACTTCAATATTCAGGGTAAATCTGATTTTGAAGAATAATAGAAGAACCAATTATTTCTAGCTTAGTAAAAGTAAGAATATTAGAAATAATAAAGTTATCTGAATAGTATCTCTTTTGATCTACTGTCAGTAAGATTTTCCAACCTGCATTACGCCAGAAAATCCAGTTGTACAGCATGCACATATTCGAGCAAAATACTCTAAAATAGTAAAACATACGACATAGCATCTCTCTTAAGTACTCTATCCTTTACCAATAGAAATACTGATGAAACAAGAAATTACCACCTTTCCTCTCAAGTTTATCTTGCTTCAGATAAACTAAAAAGAAATATGTTAATGTTGGAGCTGCTTGGGTAGTAAATTGGTAAAAAAATGATTGTAATTTTTGGTAATATTGAAGCTGAAATAGTCAGTGTTTCTGCAGTTAGTCAATGGGATGTTGATCAAAAGGAGATTTCTGTGGAATGCTCTAAGGGATTTCTTTCTGAAGTCTTTCGACATAAATACGGGGAAAAGAAACTAGTTTTCTATTTTCTGTATACTTTGAGTGTTTTGAGTTTATTTCATACTGTAATATTTTATTCAATATCAACTTTTTCAGTATTTCATCCTTCAGATATTCTAAATATGTTAAAGGATAAATAAAAAGTTTATTAATCTATTGTGAAAAAATTTCCTATGACAGTAAATAATTCTCTTTTAAGATCAATGTTAAAAGAATTAGCTTCATATTTCCAATTCTAAACTGAAAAGCACACTTGCAAACTAAAAACTCTGATCTCAATATACAGTAAAGAAAATATAAAAATAAAACTATCAAAGTCAAGAAAACTACTAACCATTATATCACAGTGATATGAGAAATTACATTTAATTTGATCACTGTATTAAAAATAATTCCTTACTTTAAATATGTCTTCATCATGATGACAATTCTTGTAGACGAAGACCCAAAGCAACTTAATTAAAAGTATTTTATTCTGGAAAAATTGTCTTCAGAGTAACTTTGAGAATAAATTTTCTTAAAGATAAGTAGATAAGCCCACTGCATACAATTAGCAAAAAAGATAAGACATCACATGGATGCTTCCTTATCACTTAATCACTTCTTTTTTAAAATTTTATTTATTTATTTATGGCTGGCTCAGCCTGCCCTGGGGGTGGGGCTGGCACAGCATGTGGTGCTGGGTCTCGAACCACTATCCCTGCAGTTGCCTATGCCTCTCTAACCTTGCCTAAGCAGGCATTTTAGATCATTGAGCCATCTTGCCAGCCCCAATCACTTCTTTTTTTTTTAAACTACTAATTCTAAAAGTAACACATTTATGCAGAAACACATATGTGCATTGCTCTCACAGGGCTTTCTCAACCCACTGATACTGCATCAGCATCCTCTGACATGAGCACATAGATGCATGCAGCTTTCATTTGCTCTCTTACTGTATCTACTGATTTTTTTTTTTTAAACAGGATAAAAAGAAAGAAAAATTCAAGGATGTAAGACAGGGTGAAAAAGCTAGTGTCCGGATAATGCCTGCAGAAGGTAATGGATAGACTAACTTTTTTCATTTATAATCACATGAAGTAGATAAATAATTTAAGACTTTAAATATATAATGCTTTCAAAGGAGGGAAATGGACTAGGTTTCCAAAGTTATTGACTTCCAAAGTGCTATATGGAGTGGCAAAGTATTAAATTTTTAAATATTCTGATCTTAATCCTTACATTACAGACTATCTGTGTATTGATTGGAGCAGTTTGTTGTCTTTCTGCTACTAAAGGTCATTTGTAGCTATCACTGGTTATCATTCTGGGAAATGCATTACAGCGCCATCATTATCACTCCACATAATTAGAATCTCTGAATTTATATTGCACATTTTAAAATACATAAAGATCGAAATATGATCCCAATTTTGATCAATAAATGTATTGTGAATTTATTTGTCCCTGGAGTTAGGTATTACAATGCCATGCAATTATGCATATGAATACTGAAGTCAGAAATACATTGTTTAACTTCTTTAAGTTAAAATCTATTATGCTTAAAAAATGTAAAAACTTGTGTGGGTTCTGCTTCTGCCTCTCTCTTGGACATGATCTTTCTTTCTCCTAATAAATATATTCTTTTCATAAAAAAGAAAAAAGAAAAGAGGAAGAAAAAGATGAGTAAATTAGTAACAAGAACTCTATCTCTGTCTCTATCTCTATCCCTATCTCCTAAAAAGTGAGTATGAAAGATGTATGACCAACACTACGTAGTCATAGTATTAATTAATAATTAATTGTAATTATTAATTGCATGAAACAATGTAATGAATAACTACATTAAATACTTAATTTAAAATGTTAATAATTATAATACTCTAATACATTAAATAATTCCTCTTAAACAAATGGAATTTAAGGGAGATGCAAACTTTCTTCAATGGAATAAATAATAAGAGAAGATTAAACTAAAATGGTGAAATTTTTATTTATGGACACAGGGAAACATTTCCAAACACTGAGAGAAATAAGATCACAAGGAATTTCTAGATGATATGATAAATTTGTTAACTTTGCCTTTTATTTGAATCATGTCACTATTATTTAAGTTTGCATTCAGTCTTCTTCCATGTCTGATTCTAGCCTCCTCACATTAATTCTGCTTTTTTATGCAGTTCTCAATTCTCTCATGTCAACCACCTCCAAGTGATTTTCTCGTGCTTCTTGACCAATGTCCAGGTACTCTTAGCTTCATACAATCTTTCATTATTGTGTTCATCATGATCTCAAAGCCATTCTTGCTTCTACCTCTATTATTACTGTCATTCACACCTATTAGATCATAAGCAAGAGGCCTGGAAAATATCCTCCCTACCTCTCTCTCATCCTCTTCTGTCACTCACTCTACAGAGCTGAGGACGATGACTGACTATAGTTAAATAATATTCAGGGGATAAATGAATAAATGTATGAATAGCTGAGAGAATGATGCTGTAAATTCCAAAGACAGATTGTGATCAATTAAATCTTTCGCAAAGGTTTATAGAGGATTGACTCATAGATGTAATGAAAGTGATTACCTTTTGGTCAACCCGTAGTTTTGCAGACTTTGAATTTCAGACCTAGAAAATTATAAAAGCTGACTACTGGTAAAGACTCAATGCATTGTATCTTATAAAATTTATGTCATTTTTTAAGTTAAGAATTTGATATTTTACAGCTATATGCTACAAACACTGCATGCATATATGCCATCAATTACTCAGTAGACCTTCATTCTTTAAGGTGCTTAAATAAACACCTCTTGCAAAAGCTTACTTATGCTAGATTACAAGATTATATACAAATACATTCTGCTGTAAAGTCTGCATGTAAACAAGTGGTATAGATATCCTCAATTCTTTAATATCTGTTGATAGTAATTTGTATCCAAAGTACATAAAAATGGCTGTGAAAGCCGGTTAATATTTGAAAATTGAATTATTTTTACACTCCTTTACTCACATGCTGCTATGATAATGGAAATCATAGTACTGGCTTGACGGATCTAAAATTTCACATAATTTAATGTATACAGTTACCTGATGCTGTGCCACCTTATACATTTTAAATAAATGTTTCATCTTCTCCCTGAGCTAGGAGGTGATTTTGCCCTGAAGGGCACCATTTTATGAATTCAATAACAAATACTATAGTAGACCTAGAAGGTGCCCTTGGGGCTTCTCTTGATCTATTCTTGAATCTTCAAACAGAGCATATTATAACCATTACATAAACAATGACTGGCCCATGTGCTGACACATTAATGAATTCAGGACAGGGCTAATGAGAAGTAAGCAGTAAGACATTAAAGTTTAATCATCTCTAATCTCTTGTTTAGCTCCTTTCCATCTGAGTCTTCTGTAGATTGTGCATGGGGCAGAGTGCTGCATGGCTCTGTAGAGACCCAAAGAACCAGTGAGAGTTATGGCAGGGGCTTGGCAGCTCTCCCAGCCACGCCCTTCTTTGTGCAGAGCAAGATGCTCCCAGATCAGCCATGCGGGCACAGTCTGCATGAGCACGCAAGCTTTCAAGCTTCAAACAAAAGGAGAAGAAAAGCGTATACTTCCCCCAGTGCCAGTATGTGCTGATATAAGCCTCCTACCCAAGCAGAATCTGATGTTACACTTGAATATCATTTCCTTCTTTCTGGTCTTTACTTCCAGTTTCTAAATATATAACATCTGTATAAATTATTCCAATTTATATGACTATTGTCAAGCTACAGTAATACAGTTTAAATTATGCATTCATTTTGCATAGGTTTTTAAAAATACGTGTTGTGATTCTTATTTAAAAACACTTTTTGATGTAGTTCACTTTTTCTTTTTTTTATTTTTAGGGAAGAGTCTACAGGGCGTTCAGGGTCTCACTACTAGATCAGAGTCACAGTGATATGCCTGTTTATAGCCTCCCAAGAGCTGGGCTTTCATACCCAGGGAGAAGGGCTGCCACACGAAGCCCGGGGATTGAACCCCTAGCTCCTATGCCTGCTTGCAGGCGCTGTAATCCGCTGAGCTATTTGGCTGGCCCTGATATAGTTCATTTAATCACAACAGTTAAAACTATCATATTTTTCTTGTTAAATTTTTAATAGTTTTAAATTACTTTTTCATGACTAAATCTTTCTCCAAATATAAATTTAGTTTGTCTCTAGGCATTTCAGAATAACTATGGGAACTACGATATAATTCCCTTATCCCCACATTAAAGCCAAGCCAAAAAAAATTTTTTTTGTACTTTCGAACATAGAGTAGATTGATGGTGTCAGTTAGTGTATACTGACTATTTGGAAAGTGAAGAAGATAACTTAAGTGGAAATAAAACTGTAATACATCCTAACATATAGCCAGGAATAACTATATTAATGGTAGAAATATGTACAAATTGAAAACATGTTTCAGAATGATAACAGCCAAATATTAAATTTTGTGTAGGAAGTGGAAACACTCGAGGTGTCATTTAATGGAAAACTTTATACACACATGTAGTTGGCCCTGATTAATAGCTAAATTTATTTCTCTGATACATGCTCTTCTGAAGTAACAGAGTATTAATGAAAAGAAGTTTTTCTTTGGTTAAACTTGGCTGTTGTCTGACACTTGAAATTTTCAGCTAATATTTTCTGACTAGGACGGTGTTTGATTAGAAGACTAAATTCAACCAAGTGATGTGAAAACAGCTTCATAAAGAGTAAACTTAAGACTTTGTCAGAAATGTATATTCTAAAAAGTAATGTAAAGTTTCACTATATTTAAAAACTTTTACACTTAGAAGCTAAAGATACACAAAACATTAATGGATGATAATAGTATAAAGGAAATTTTTATCTGAATCTAAGTAATGCACTTAGTGAGAGATGAGATGCAGATTTGGTATAGATTTGTGGAAGGAAATGAGGGTGGTGGACATTTTAGTTATAAATAAAAGACACTCCAAAAGTGTTATGCCAACATATAAATAAAAGAAGCCTTCCTTTTGGTCCTCCTTTCCTCTCTGCCTTCCTCTGTCCTGCTGTAACCTGCCCAGACTTTCATGTTCCTGGAGGAAACCAATGAGGGGAGGAAAAAAAATAAGACAAAAAACAAAGCTGAAGTCAGGGAAGCCCACTCTCGTGAGGGGAGAAGAGGAACTGAACAAGTGCTGTAGGGGATTTATACTTTAGACACAGTTGGAATCATGCACACAGAGGAGCCCAGTCACTCATGATTGGAATTTTCTCAGGCCACGTTTTTTGTCAGGGACATGTTATTTCCAGTTTGGCTGCTCCCTACATCCTCCCCAACCTTTGCAACCTCTCCCTAACCCTTCCTTCCTTCCTTCCTTCCTTCCTTCCTTCCTTCCTTCCTTCCTTCCTTCCTTCCTTCCTTCTTTCCGTGTTCTTTCCTTCCTTCTTTCCGTGTTCTTTCCTTCCTTCTTCCCTTCCTACTTTCTTTATCTTCTTTCCTTTCTCTCTCCCTTTTTCTTCCTTCAATCTTTCCTTCCTTCTTCCCTCCCTCTTCCTTCTTTCCTCCTTTCTTCCATCCCTTCCTTTCTTTCTTCCTCCCTATCCTCTCCTCTTCTTTACTACTATCCCTCTTCTTTTTATTTTTTTTTCCCTCATTTCTGGGGCTTGAACCCAGTGCCTTGTTCATGCTACGGAAATACTCCAAAATTTATCTATACCCTCAGCTCTTACAAGTGAGTTTTTTTTTTTTTTTCTGAAATATTTTGTACTTTGCACTTAAAAGTGATGCTTTCTATCTGTCTTTGCTTTTGCTTCAAGATAATCCCAGTGTGAGACAACAGCATTGTACAGCCCAGCTTTATCTCCTTTTTAATGGTGATGTTAGAAGTGAGTGACCACAAATTACACTGAAGATACCTTAAAAAAGAAAACAAACACAAGTTCCAAAGTGAAGACTGTGAGAGACCTTTCATAAAAGCAGAGTCTTATGTAGAATACCAGCAATGTCTCAAATGGGAGAGCTTGTTGGGATACACTCAAAGGCACACATTTAAAAGTGAAGTTTTTCAGAGCGCCAGAAAGTTGCATTTTTTTAGGAATAATTTTTCCTAATAACTTTTATTTAATCAGGACTGTTTCAAAATTAAATAAAAAAACAGGGTAGTATAGTTTACTTCAAAATAGTTCCTGTGCTGGGAGAGTATAAAGTATAAAATGGATCAATATAATCAATTCGTTTCTGGGAAAACTATCTGTGAAGGAGCAGGAAGAGGAAGGAAGTTTTAAAAGTCATATTTGAAATCACTGAAACTGATGAGCAATAACTGTTTCTAACGGAGATTTAAAAAAACAGGGCAAGATTTTATCTTCAGGGATATAAACTGTAGTTAGTCCCAAGGTCAATTTCACAGTTACTGTCCCCTTTTTTACTACCTCGTCTGACCTGAATTGTACTGAAGGTAAATTTATCAAACATGTGCATCCAATAAATTCACTGTGTCATCTAAGTTTACTTGATGAAAAGGAACATTTTCATTTAAAGAAATACTTCATATGGCAAAATAATGTGATTTAAATTATAATAAACACCAGCCACTGAAGCTGAATGTTGTTGGTGTTCTTTAAATAAGAGGTTCAAAAAATACTGTTTGTCCATTCCACTTTTGACCACGGTTCCTTCTCCTCCTCAGTGATCAGCCCGCATCACACAGAGAACACGGCTTTTCTTTCTTTCAACTGTCCCACATCAATGCTGCAGAGCATGTTTTCTATTTTTTTTAATTTCAACAAATGTAAAACTTTGCTGCCTTTTGGGTTTGTGTGTTAACTGATTCTTAGTTCGGGACAGAAATGACCTAGAGAGCACTTCAAGGAGGTGTCCCCACCATGCCAGAACTCTGTAACAGCTTCACAACTTTACTATTACCAGCGTTAATCCTAGTAATTTCAGACCTTAGAACTTTCTATTTCATATTGACAAAACTAAGCACTGTGCCAAAGCATCAACAGCCCTCATCCGCTGAAATATTTCTCCCAGTCAGAATGTGAGAAGTGTCGAGTCTGCCCTGCTTTGGCATTTTTTACGGTAGCACTCACAGTCTAGACAGTGCTACTGTGAAAGGCAGACTACAAAGTTAGCTCATAAAGAGCCAATAAGGATTAGGGCCTAATATAGTCAACAGATGACAAAGAAAATAGCACATATACTGAGTTAGGAGCTAATTCAAGCCATATAGCTAATTAAGTTTAAAACTATTATAACAAGCACAAAAAGATAAAGAAGTAAGAATGTATACTTAAGAAAAAATATTGTTAGCAAAAATAAAAAAATAAGCTAAGTTACTTACAACTCTTCCCTACCTCTAGACTGGACTTTTTTTTTTTTTTTTTTTTTTTTTTGTCTTTTTGAGACAGGGTCTCACTATGCAGTTCAGACTGGCCTTGAGCTCACTTTTGTAGCCCAGGCTGGTCTCAAACTTGCACCAATCCTCCTGCCTCAGCCTCCCGAGTGCTGGGTTTACAGGTGTGAGCCACCATGCCCAGCTAATTAGACTGGACTTTGAAGAACTTAAAATTCTGTAGTAACTTAAATTCGCTCAGTTAAATCATAACTGATTTTTTCCAAATTCTACATTATAAACCCTTAACCCTGACTGGTTCTTCTAAATCTACAGAGCCACCTGTAATAGGTAATCAGTAGATAACCAGACAAATTCTTACTCTCTACCTCTGCATGTAAGAGTAAAACAAAAAAGCACCCTGGAAACTTGTTCAGGGCTCCTTCCAACCTTAATCTATTTTTCTTCTTACTTCCAGTAAACACTGTTTTAACTACTTCCCTTTGTGGGAATTTAATATCATGCTTAGACTTGGTGAGATACAGAGCTTGGTTTGTACAATGATAGCTGATTTACTATGACTTATGAAGCAACAGGAAAAAAAAAAAAAAAAAAGAAGAGCCTTACCCATAAAACAGGACTACAATGATGCTCAGGACAACATATTTTGGTGAAGCAATATCTTTTTTGCTCAGGATAGAAATGCTAATTATTCCCATTGTTTAATGCTGAATATGTCCCAGTGTACCAGGAAGCAATGCCTGAGCTCCACAAGGAAAGAGAGACTTCTTCAGCTCTTATATCATGGAAGAAACATATTCAGACATGTAGGCAGCTGTGAAGAGGACAGATGGAGTTCACTGCAAAGTGTCAGTTTCTGAATGAGGGGTAAAGAGAATACAGTACACAGTGCAGTACATCTTCCTGCATGAAGGTGGGTGAGCACCAAAAAGATGGCTTTTCAAAATTAAGGCTCAGGCTACATTCATATAATTCAATGGATCTTAGGAATGACATTCCATTCTAGGGTTATGAATCAGTTATTTTAAAAAGAGTCTTTTCAAGCAATTTCATAGAAAAGAAGTTTCCTGGTTATTCCCTGGGTTGAGCGTTCCATTTAGTTTGTTTTGGACCTGAGACTTTCAGCATGCTTAGAGGATATCATTATTTTCTCAAGTTGGAATATAAACTTGTTTAGATTTTTACCTACAGCTAATTATTAAGAACACAAAGAGAAAATGGGGAATAAAACATGTCTCCTTTTCATGGAGTACCCAGCTGCATGTCTCCCACACTGCTGTTGTCCAGTTTGTTGCCTCAAATTTGGATCTGTATATTCTGATTTTTTAAATGTAATACTACTACTTTTAATGAAATGAAGTGTGAGACATAGTCATCGATATGCTGCATAAAGGATAGTGATTCCACCAGATTATAACACAGTCTACACTGTAAAATAGTAGCCCCAGGCATTCCTCATCTTTGCTGTGATGTCACCTTGAAGAGGCTACTGTGCTACAGTCCCAATGAAAGTACAGCACCTGCGGTTTCTTACTCTACATGATACTTGGTAATGATAACCGTTACTAGTTTATCAATTTACTCTGGAATGCTTTTCATTATTATTTTTAGCATATACTTCCATTTATAAAAGAAAACATTTACTCTTGGCACAGTACACCATATCATGTTACTCCAGGAATAATCACTTCCCTCGGGTGGTTTACTTTTTTTTGGTTTTTGTTTGTTTGTTTGTTTTTGTCTTTTTGAGACAGGGTCTTGTTGTGCAGTTCAGGCTAACCTTAGGTTCACTTTTGAAGCCCCAGGCTGGTCTCGAACTAGCACCAATCCTCCTGCCTCAGCCTCCCAAGTGCTGTGATTACAGGCATGCCCCACCATGTCCGGCTCTCTCGGTTGTTTAACTCATTTTTTTTTTTTTTCCAGTACTGGGGACAGAACTCTGAACCTTATACTTGCCAATCAGGCACTTAGGCAGCTGAGCTATATCACTGACCCTAACTCATTTCTTTACTACATCAAGAAAACATACCCAAGGCTGACTTGTATTTGTCTAGGTCTGTGTAAGGATGCTCAGTGATATTCATACAATGACAAAATTTCATAACGATTCATTTATAAGGATGTATCTTCACAGTTCATCAGGGCATGGCTCTATTTCATTATGTCATTTGAAAAGATATGGTAGTTGATGATCGCAGTGCTTCCAAAAAATTTGATTTTAAATAGTATGATTTATATATTTTATCTTTGACTTTCAGCACCCAAAAAGGAAAGTAGCAATTAGGTGGCTAGATTTTCTTATTTTGAATTTATGGTCTTGGTTCTGAGATTTGCCTCTAAACGAAAGCCTTAGAGAATAAGATTCCTTCTAAAAATGAAATTCAATAAGAAAGGGGAAAAAACCCAAGACCAACAAAATGGTACATATATTTATAACTGCACAACCAGGCTTATGGTATAATGCATTACAGTTTCACAAACAATCAATACAAATTATTGAATATAAAATTACTTTTTGATGACCACTGTGAAAATACAAGCTGTTCAAGTCATTTCTCACACTGTTATTGATTTTACTCTATTTTTTTTCTATTGCATTTTTAAAGTGCTTGATGTCAATTTTTAAGTCTCCAGTCTGAAGTTAAATAGTAAGCAAAGTCAGGCATAATGGAATTTATACAGAATATCAGGAAAGAAGATATTCTTCAGGAAATCCTTCCTTAACCTTCCCATTGCAACAAATATCACAGTATTAAATATGCAAAAATATCCTTAAACTCACAGTCCCAGTAACCATTTAAAAAAAAAAAAACACATTTCAAGTTGTTTCACTTTTTACATCTTGAAGTAATTTATTTTTATCATTCTTCTATATTATACATAGAGAATATACCTACTGGTAATTTGTTTGCTATGAAAATAGCACTAAATGCCTTCGTGAAATCACAAATAATTATTATGTTTACTTAAAGGATATTTTCAACCTTTCTGTTACAGTTAATATTTATGTTAACTTAGAATCACTTGAATTGGATATGTTTGATTTATTAACCAAATACTGCCAATATTGCTGATTCTTCATGAGGATCTTTTCAGCAGGATTTTCCAGAAAATACTAAGAAATGAAAATTTGCACAAACACATTTTATTAAGAATGAAATTCAATAAACTATCTGGAAAACAGGATTGGTAAAGAGGGAAATTTGAACTACAACAGAGTTGTACCAAGGACTCAATCTCAGCAGAAAGTTTTAAAATAAAGTGACTCTGAAGACATGAATCAAATTAAAGAATATTTTTTGTATGATTGCATTTGTTTATTTCAACAAAAGTCAATTTTCCTGCAACAACAGTATGCCCATCATGAAAATGTGACTCACATACTGTAACATGGCACTCACTAGAGGAGGTCTGATATAGTTTTACTCAAAAGATAACATATCTGGTTGTGAGAGCTTCTAAACTCCTCCAATAACATATTCTTTCTTAATATCCACTAAAATAATTGCTAGTTAGTTCTTTTACTCTATTATTTATCCCTCTCTTGGTTTTTAGTTCTGGATAATCTTCTAGGTTTTTCTATGTATTTTACATCTGTCTCAGCATTATAACTTGGTTCTTATATGGCTAGGGAAACTAAATAGAATAGGTAACAGAATAGGTTTTGAACCTTTTAGCAGGCAAAGGGTAAAGTAATTTTCAAAGTAGTCATACAAGTTGACCTCTGTAATTTTTATTAGTTTAAATAATGTAAAGCATAGAACTTGACGTGAAATGTATAAAATTATAAAAGTATACTCTCTTGTGAATATAAAGTTTTTTAAATAGTGTTGGTATTTACACTATTTAGAATTTGCAAAGCCAGGCATGGTGGCGCACACCTGTAATGTCAGAACTTGGGAGGCTGAGGCAGGAGGATTGGTGCGAGTTCAACACCAGCCTGGGCTACCAAAGTGAGCTCAAAGCCAGCCTGAACTGCATAGCAAGACCCTGTCTCAAAAAAAAAAAAAAAAAAAAAAACAATTTGCAGTTGTGCACACATCTTTTTTTAACGAATATATTTATATTCTTCTTTCATTGTGGGATAGCATCTTAGTGTCAGAAATTGCTTTTATTTAAATATAAAAGATTCATACTGTGTCTGCCTATATATATATATACACACACATATATATGTATATTTATATTCTGCCCTAAAAATTTCCTACATTTTAAACATGTATTCTTTTTTTTTTTTTTTAAGAATTTTTTATTTTATTTATTTATTTTTTTCTTGTTTCAGAACCATTGTTTATTCACTCATTTTTATGGCCGGCTCAGCCCGCCCTGAGGGCAGGGCTGGCGCAGCATGTGGTGCCGGGGATCGAACCGCGGTCCCTGAAGCCACCCAAGCTTTCCCAAGCAGGGGCTTTAGACCACTGAGCCATCCCGCCGGGCCCCATTAAACATGTATTCTAATGTACTATTACTATTATTAATAGAGCACAGAAGATTAAAATGAGCTGAAATTATGAATTTTCATTAGAACTCATGAAACAAACAGTAAAATCTTATTGACAATGCATTTCTAATAAGGTGATCCTGGATTCTTTATTCTTTTTATTTTTTCCATTTTGTTCAGCTACACATGGATAAGAATTACTGATTTCTATAATGGAACATGTATTACCTTTAGTATCAACTGTACTCACCACAGATACAAGTCCTAAGAACCACTGTTTACAAAAATAAATATTCAAAATGAAAAGGGAATGTGCTTTAATACTAATACCAATGAAAATATCCATAATATCAGGCCTTATAATTTAATACTTCAAGGAGAATAGTGATATAAAGACAAGAGATAAGTAGAATCATAAATATAAAATGTACGAAAATTTCTCTATTTTTTCCAATACATGCAATATTTAAATGCTTGAGGGTACAACTTCATTAAACTTGCAAATTTTCTGTGCTCCAGATCATATCCTCTGAAGAAAATAACTGCTGCTTTACATTTATGTCTTTTGCGCCAGTTGGTGAGTTTCTTGAAATGAGGGGGCTAATTATTAATATAGTTGCTGCACTGAAATAAATGTTCTAAAATGTTTGAACTTACCTCTTTCAATATATGTTTTAATACCTCTCAATATATTTGAATAAGTTCTAATATCATTTTATGTTATAGTTTCTAGCCAGAAAATATTTTGCAGTTAAAAAGGTATAAAAATATATCCAATTTTGGGCCCGGCAGGATGGCTCAGTGGTCTAAAGCCCCTGCTTGGGGAAGCTTGGGCGGCTTCAGGGATTGCGGTTGGATCCCCGGCACCACATGCTGTGCCAGCCCTGACCTTGGGATGGGCTGAGCCGGCCATAAAAATGAGTGAATAAACAAACAAAGGTTCTGAAACAAGAATAAAAATAATAAATAAAAAAATTAAAAAATATATCCAATTTTAATACATAAATATATACATACATTACTAATATATTTAGTATACATTTTCTTTTACCATATATTTATATTTTCCTTAATATCAGAAAAAGAATTATTTCTCAAGTCATTTCCTCTTTGGCTGTTTTCTAAATTAAAGCAGAATTTTTTATATTCTGTTGCTGATAAATCCTTTTAAGGTTTATCTATAACTGTCCCTTACTTTTCTCTGTGACGAAATACCTGACACCTAAAATTAGGGAAGGAAATGTTTATTTAGCTCACAGTTAGTGTAAGTTTCACTACATATTTGGCTGGCTCTAAGGCATAGTGGCACATGGCAGAGGGCAAGAGTTTATAGAAGCAGGAAACAACACAGAGCAAAGGAGAAATGGTGGCTCTGGCAGCTAGCAAGCTCTCTTTCCTTATGTTGTATTCAAGCTACACACCCCTGGGCAGGTGGAGTACTCACACTCATAATCCTAGCATTGCATCATGAATCCATCACAAACTCTAGAAGCCATCCCAATGATTACATGAGGCTTTGGGGCAAAGCTAGACACCAATTGCATCAGTACATGATATTGCTTTGAATCAACTCTGGACATCTAGCCAGTGACAGTACTATAACTAAAGACACACATGAGAAACCTTCCAGAGTTGCTTCAGAATGTGACAAGAATCATGGGATGAGTGTGTTTAAAACAAAGGTGGTTATTTTAGAGAAATGGATTTTATTTTCTTTCTTTGTTTCTTAATTTCTTTCTTTTTATTAGTTTTAATGAAAAAATAGCAATGAGATAGTTTTAGAATGGGCTAGTAGGACAGTTCCAATGATTAATATATTGCATATTGTTTTCATAATATTTGTTCAGAGTACAAGACAAAGACTTGATATCTTGCATAAACACTACTAGGACAAATCTTTTGTCTCATTAACTCAGGGAAAGTAGTTGTATGTATATGTCTTTTTCTATAATAATTTAAAATGTAAACCTTCACAATAGTTTTCAATCACACCTTGTTTCTGATACTTCTATTGAGAATTTCAAAATGAGGGAAATATTTTTGTCACTGAGAGTAAACATTTAAAGCAAATGAGAAATAGCTTGCAACTAGACTCACGACAAATAATTTCAATACTGAATGCTGTCTATATTACAACCCAGCTTGCTTTAGACATTTATAGTGTTTAATGCAATGAGGCTTATAAAAATAAGTTGGCTGTGTCATTTGAGTTTTGTCTATAAAATCTAAACACATCCAGTTGATTGAAGTGTCCAGATGTTTTGGTGAAATGTAACAACATCCTCAGACTACTAACTACGTCCCAATAATAACTGTGCTTTAAATAGCTGGTAGAATTATTTAATTGTTGATAGTTCTTGAACCTAATTTGGGGAAAGTATTGTTCTCTTAGAACAGTAGATCTCAACCTTTTTAATGCCGGGACCCCGCAATACAGCTCCTCATGTTGTGGTGAACCCAAACCAAAAGATAATTTTGGTGGCTACTTCAAAACTGTAATTCCAAATAAATGACATTTTTCCGATGGCTTTAGGGCACCCCTGTGTTTTGGTCATTCAACCCCCACTGGGGTCGCGACTCATAAGTTGAGAAGCGCTGTGACTTAGAACAAAAATATTCCAAATTTATTTTCCTTGAAGAACACAAAATACACTTATTCTTCCCACTGAAGCTTATTGAAATTCGGTGTGGTCTGCAGACATAAACTTTTATATCTACCCTGATTATGAGACTACCAGGATTTTTTTCTCATCTTTACCACTGGCCTGTTGAATGACACAGAATGAATCATGCTTTGACTCTGGTCTCAGTTCTTTCATCTATAAAATTCGGACATTGCTTAGGGGATAAGCAAGGGATTTTAGAGATCTAATAGTATATCACACTATAATTTTAAACCCTGTCCAAAAGTAACATTGTTATAAATACCTCTACGTATAGTGACATGCTTAACTGAGAATTTTGATAGATATGTGGATTTTCGTTTCTCCAAACATCAAAGAGAGACTACAGACCCAATTCTAATCTTTTCTTTTTTCTCTTGTGACACAATACAACCTATTCTATAGCACTAAAGCTATAGAATTTTGAAAATTCTTCAGTATAACTAAGTTAAGAGTCAAAAGGGAATGTTCTTGAGAAATTTGTATTTTCTACACTGTTTATTGCCATTTTAACTGCAATACACATCATTTTCTTGTGGGCATAATTTACCTATAAGCAAAACAGTAGTCATCTCTCTGGGCAGTAACAATGGCAATAATAGTATAATGCCATAGTAATTGTTAGCATTTGTGCTGATGTTACACATACGTCTTGTTATAATAATAATCTTATATGATGTAAATTCTCATTTCACTTTTACTGATGAACAGTCAGACTCAAAGGAACATACAAATACTGGCAAGAAAACAGATGATTGTTAGAAAGTACTGGGAGTCTTTCAGTATGACTGAACACATACTTCTCCAGGTCTCTAGAGCATGAACTTCCTTGGACCTTCTCTGTATGCATAGTGCAAGTCAAAAGAAAAAAAAAATAGAATCCATCAAGAAAGAACATTCTTCTATACTTAAATCATCTCTTTGTGACGGTACACTTTTAATCAGCACTCTCCCTCTGTCACCAACCTTGCCTCTGGCATTTACAAGGCAGTAGCTTTTTCTAGTTAGAACTGTGAAAAAAAAGAGAAGTAATAGGGTTGAGGTTCTGGAAGCTTCCTAATAACAATCATTATAGTAGCAATACTATTTTATTTCAAATTTCTAGCAGTCCTCTATTTTTCTTTTGATACAGGTCTCTCTATACAGCTCGGACTCATAAATATACTCCTGTTTCAGCCTCCCCAGCACTGGGTTTACATGTGTGAATCAGCATACCCAGCTTGGTTGTGAGGATGACATGGCACACAATACCGGAAATCAAATTCCAGACCTTGTGCTTGCCAGACAAGTGCTTGGAATGCCACGATAACTCCCCAGCCCTCTAGCAGTCTTTTTATGATGTGTCTTAGTTTTCTCAAACAAGCAAAAAACAATTCATTAATTTGTCAGAAATTTTATTGGCTTCTTCATTGGGTGCTTTATTTTAGAAAAACAGTCATTCCCAGGCAGGAATTGAGTGGAAAACAGCATTTCATAGGGGAAAAAAAAAAAAAAAAAAAAAAAAAAAAAAAAAAAAAAAAAAAAAAAAAAAAAAAAAAAAAAAAAAAAAAAAAAAAAAAAAAAAAAAAAAAAAAAAAAAAAAAAAAAAAAAAAAAAGGAATGATGAAAAGACAGGTTCTAGATCATGGAGACACTATTCCTAAAACAAATAGCAACAGAAAATTAAATCAATCCTTACTTAAAATATTTAATACTAAAAAACAATAGTTGTCAGATTTCCTGAGAAGGTGAAACATACCCACTTATTGGAAGCAAAACATTATTTTCATGAAACCGTGCAATTGAAAAGAATCACAGCAGGACATAGCATGATAGGTTGATAGTTCTCTACTTGAGCAGGTAAAACAAAAATGAATTATCACATCATCAGGTAGACTTGAGGGACATTCTTATTTTTGTAAGATTCTTTAGAGATTATTTTCCTTTGAAGTATTCTTTTCCCTTGACATATTTCTCAAGATTTCCTAGACTTTTAAAATATGATTCGAAGATATGCCTGAATAGAGTCTGTGGGGTCTTCACAGATTGATCTTTTGACTGAACAAATAAAGTCCAGTGAACACAGTTGAAAGCCACCCAGAGCATTAGGTAACAGACTGAGCCTGTGTAGCAAGAACAAGTGTTCATAAGTATAGAAATGGTCTTGAGGACCATTTCATAAAAGACAATTTACTAAGGCCATCTTCTCATCCTGGATAAGCAATGAGGGAATATCAAGTATTACATATGATTAATCTATGCTCTCCTGTGGTATGGATGCTTTAATCCAGCATTTGAACTCCACATTTGCTCAGCCATTTTGTTACCATTACATTTGTGCTAAGGTGCCAATCCCCCCCAAAAAAACTGGGTTTTTATTATCTAGAAATGTTCAAAATACATAAGTGGTGAGGAATGGTAGAATTTTCCAAAATTCATGATTTGAAATATGATGCTAGAAATTGAAGAATGGACTCAGTGTAAAGGTGGAGGTGACAGCCATGCCCTCTGCCCACAGATAGGCAGAAGATGGCTCTCATGCACATTTATTGCCCATGAAAGCTAATAACACAGTAAGCCAAGCAGAGTGATTTATAACTCACTACAGGTCTGTATTAAACAAGTCCTAATAAAACATATCAATGAAGGGATGAAAAATGGTCTTTGGAATCAAAAAATATCAGAAACTCTACTACTTTGAAAGATTGTGAGTTTTTTATGAGCTATGTATCTCTCTATGTTTCAGGTTCCTATGTATAAAAGAGAGAAAATAATATTTGCATAGAAAAGTGATCTTTTTTGAAGAGTTGATCATGCTTTTAAAGAGTGTAGTGTGTAATATTTGATAACTAAAGAAAAGTTCCTACTACATAGGTAATAGAAAATATTTAGCATTTTGAGTGACATGATTTTATTTTCTACCTGGAAGAAATATGAATTAGGAGTGTAGTCTAAGATTACTCCACAGTCTTGGGAATCAATAAGGGTGAAACATTTTGGTCATTTCGTGAGAAAATTATATTATACTCATGATACATCTCTTTAGCTTACACTGGAAGGTTCAACTTCATGGATTTATACAGTTAGGATGCTGATGACGGTAATTGTAATAATGCTGATAAAACAAAAATAATTTGTATTAGCCACTAATATTATTTAAATTGTGTCCCAGTCCTTTGCCGAAGAGTTTTATTCAGATTATGGCAGTACTCCTCAAAAGTGCCCTAACAATTTGGTTATAATATTACTCTTTTGTTATCTATAAGAAAAGTAAAGCAAACCAAAAGTAAGTAACTTGTTCAAGTTACCTTGATGCAAGGTGCACACTATGCACTACCTCGGTCTCCATAGTTGCCTTCTTAAGTGATATTACTGATTACACAATATCATCTCTTATTCTTTCTCATCCTCTAGACATTTAGCTGCGATAAAATACTGTTAATTTTAATTTGCATTTTCAGTCTGTATCCAAAGATATCAAATTCCATTAAGACTCGAGCTATATTCTATTGAAACATTACTTTATGAAAGAGGAATGTATGTAATCAATAATTTGAAGTGGAGATCAGCTGGAGCAAGTGGACCCTTCTTTTCGGAGCCTTAAATGAGCACATTCACTTGAAACTTAAGACATGAAATCTCCTGATGTTACCCTGGAAGATAATGGGTTGAAAAAGTCAAATTACAGAAATTATCTCTTTCAAAGTATTGCTTTAAAAAAAAAAAAAAAAAAAAAAAAAAAAACTTTTCTTTATCTTCCACACTCTACTGCTTTATTTTACATATTTGTCATTGATTGTTCAAAGTCTGACCATTAAGGGAAAATCCATTGGTAATTAAGAAACACCAAGTCATGTGTGTGTGTGTGTGTGTGTGTGTGTGTGTGTGTGTGTGTGTGTGTGTGTATTTTGGTTGTTCAGGATGTCAGTATACCATTGTAAGCATTGAAACTAATGAAATGTTTTGCTTCTGCAACAATGTCCTTTTACTGAAGTTCAATTATTAGCACAATTTTTGTCTGAATGACACTTTATGACTATTTCTTAGGCCCAGAATATGCTATGGTCCATCAGGATTAAAGGACTCTTTTTCCTTTGGAATAGTCATTTGTACCATGTGTTTTTAAATCATAGCTAGAGGCCAGATTCCTCCAGTAAGGTTCACATGTAGATAGAAATCTCTTTTGAGAAGACCCCCTAGAATATATCTTTGGTTCCCCAGACTGGAGGAGGGGTGTCCTTCCAATTTACACACGTAAGTCCTAAGAATCAAAGCTGTTCCATTAAAAGATCCATGGAGCCTCATTTTCATAGTCTGAAGGGAAGGAGAAGAAAGCTCTTATACACAGAGCCATGTAAAACATGGAAGACCACAGCAGAACTATCCTTCTGATCCATTCTCTCAACTGATTTGTCAACATACTTCTATGAGCTCTCAGCTATTCACTTTTTAATTGACAAGCCATAGGTAACAGAAAGACACCAACTGGTGTTATTCAAATGTATAAGGTGTAGAAAAAATCTCTTCAAATAAATGAATATTTTACTATTTTGCATATATCTGTCCCTGTCTTTTAACTTGCTCCTTATAGGATGGTCCATGCTTTTACTCTCTTCTAATTTGAAATAAATTTTACTAAATTATATATCTCTCAACATTCGTCTTAATTCACTTACACAAAAATGGTAAGTCAGCTTTCTTCTTTTAGTCCAAGTACTCTACCGATCAAAGCCTGAAATGCTGATATTCTTCCCACAGGTACCAAGTGTCCTCTTTTTCTTACCACATTTCAGATATTTTTCCAAATCAAAAGCAACTGAACATTGTAGGCTTTCTGTGTAATTACTCCGTCTAAATCTGTGACAAGAATCAAAAGCAGAAAACATTTTGAAATGTGGAATATAGTCCATTTTCTCCAAAATGATGAAAAATTGAGTGTTGAATATTTTAAAAAATCATAGAGTCCATAAATGTGACAAAATAAAAAAAAACTTTTATCTAAATACATCATTGATATTTCAACTCTCCACAGGAACTCTATTTTTAAAATATCTTCTTTTTTATTTTTAAACTAACAAAGCATAATTTTATGCATCTGTTTTGTTATCATTATACTGAAATATGCCATGCACCCTTTTATTTCTCACTGAAACACATCTGTTTATAGTTAAAGGGTTTGTAAAAATGCAATGACAATTTGAATTTTTTCTTTAATATACATGCTCCAAGGATAAATTATTTTTAGTAAAGAAAACAATATATAATTGAAACTAGATTCCACAGCATGTAATCAACACCCATCTCTCTCTGGAATTTAATGAGTGCTACTTACCTTATAGACACACATTACTGCACCAGGTAAGCAAGTAGAAAGCATGTCTTTTCATTTAGTAAGGTTGAACATTTACTTTAACATAAGCCCACCTGCTCTACTTGTATAAAGTGTAAGGAATTATCTTTCTTGGTTTTGCTACCTATTTTATTTTCCACAGACATTTGACGTTGGCATCCTAGTTTTGTAACCTTGAGTGCTGGGGTCTTCCATATATTTAATGAAGTTTGCTAATAAATCTTCCATTCTCCTAGAGTAAGCAAGACTGTTGCAGACTCAGCTCTCTCCCCCTTGACTTTCCTGGAGCCCAAATAAGATTTGTGTTCTGACAGAGTGAGCATTTACTTTATCAGAAAGCATATTAGGGTAGGCATGTCACAGCATAATGTGCACCAGAATCAGAAAGGATGACTAATTTGTTCTGCTATTAAGCGGATAATAAAATGATGTAGGCATGTAGATATGAAACAGCCAGCACTTTACGAATTATATGTAGCATATTTCATCTTAAATCTGGCCAAGTCCAAGTACCTTTAATGTATTAAATGACATTTACAGGAAAGACAAGGTTTTATCTAGAACTTAGAAATGTTTACTTAAGATGACGTAAGAAGATACTAAGAATTAAAGTAGCCTCAGTTACATGTATTTTGTAAATTTTGTTTTGTGATAGTCTAGCTTTAGTTTCAATTTTTCCACATTTAAAAATATCACCCTGTTGAAGAACACATAGAATGCAAAATAAAAAAATATTTATAAGAATTTTATTCTAAATAATAACTGATCTAAATAATAACTGATCACCAAGATCACTGTTCATGTACACATATCCATGTGAGCACATTTTCAAAGAATAATAATTATTTTGAAATGGCTACTAATTATGAAAGATACTGTACTAGGATTGCATATTGGTGGGTATTTTCTTAAAATTACTTCAAATGCACATAAAAATAGTAAAACTACAAATATTCTCTAAAGTGGTAATTGTACTTCAGAAGTCTGGGAAGATAATTCTGAAAAGTCACTCATGGTCTGTAGATAAAGAACTTTAACACAGCACAACTCATAATCAGAATAATTCTAGTATTTCTAAAAGAAGAGTTAATAAATTTTAGCAGTGACATAGAATATCATTGTAATATTAAAATGATACTTCATAATTTTAATCACACAGAGAAAAACAAATGAAGAATTGCTACAAAAATGTATGCACAATTTAGAGAAGAAAAAATATGACTTTTTTTTCAACAAATGGTGTTACCTTCACATAAAGGACCCTAGAAGATGTCAGGTATCACAGAAAACCCACTACATTTCCATCACTTAGAGAAGAAATTGAAAATGCATGTACAGTATCTCAATGACCAAATTTTCCAAGCAAGAGTTAACTATACTAAGAAACATCTTGAAAACAATGGCCACCACTTTGAATGCATCTTTTAATTTTAAAAATTGAAGATAACTTGTATTGATCTCATGAAGTCTAGATCATTATATTATCTATCTATCTATCTATCTATCTATCTATCTATCTATCTATCTATCTACAAGTTTTTTTTTCCTGAAGTGGGTATACATTTCTTTGGAAAATTATAGAAAAATCAGATGTTAAGTTACATTAGAGATCTATAGTATGTCTTATAAAAGGAGTATAGAAGATGGTCTTTTGAGGTAATTACTTGGCCAACCCTTGATTGAGAAATTTTTTTCTTCTTTAAATAGTTTAGTACTTTGTATTTTATAGTCATTCTATTTTCAGTTAAAAAGGAGTATATTAAAATGGCCAACATATAAACGGATTAGAATGTATAGCAACACTTCATTGATCACATTTAGATAAAATTGTAGGGAGAGTCTGAAGCTGAACGTCAATTATATGTGCAGGGCTAGCCCAAGACTAGCACAGAGAACACTCGTCAGTAAGGTGAGCCAGGAGAACAAGTTACAGGCAGAGGGCTTCAGCTGACATCAAACTGTGGAATGCATAAATAAATATGCTTCAGCCATAGGGTGGCTCTTCTGGACAGCCAGAGGAGAGGGCCGCACCTGACCTCAGCTTTCTGCACTTCCACACTTGTCTTCATTCTTCATCATCCTTCCCCCTGGAGTTTCTTAACATCTGTGCCTGGCACAGCACAAAATATTAAATTTTTCAGATATTTTTCTAAACTGATTAATTATGTAAGTGATATGGGTCCGCACTGAAAAAAATTAAAATATATGTAATATTGTAGACCTAGTTAAAATTTTCCCTTTAAATGTCTTTTTCCATCTTTGCTCTTTCTAAATGTTTTGTAAATAATTTAACACTTAATAGGTCAAGGATAACATATTTAGGCTTTTAAATTAAAGTTATCTAATTGATTTTTTCACTGTTAGTTTTTATGTTTGTTTCTTAGTGTGAAAGTAATGATTGTCTCTGTGCATGAGAAACTGAGTGATTTCAAATGATCTAAAAAAAAATATATATATTATATATATATATATATATATATATATATATATATATATAAAATCAGTTAGGATAGATATACAGCTACTTCCTCTTAGTTTAGTGAGAAGAAAGGTTTGTACTAATACTGCTTAGACAAGATATCATGTCTGCATCTTTTCCTCTGAACCACTAGTACAAAGACAACAATGTGCAACATATCAATTATTATAACTGTCCTACTAACCTGTTCTGGAACTGTTTCATTGCTATTTTATCTTTTTTTCTCATTAAAATAAATAAAAATAAAATAATTGAACTTAATCATAGCCTTTCAGGATTCCAATTTTGGAAAAATTACATAAATTTATAACTCTTAAACAGTCATGAAGGATCCACAGTAAAGATTTTCTTACCTGTATTGACAACATAACTGATAAACTATTAAACTTGCTTCAAGTGAGAATCTGATTTGCTAAAATAAATTTTTCTGCTGAAATTACTCGCTTTTATTGCTGTCAATAGGAATCTTTTGTAGCATCTGTTTCCCAGAGGTGACCCTTTGATCCAAAATAATGCAAAATAGATTGACCAAGAGAAAGCATCTAGAAAAGCATATCCTTAGAGCCAGATAATCAAAGCTCTGTATTCTTATAGCCCATTTCCAAGTCCTAAGAATTTTCTGACAGCCTCAAGCATTATTTCTCATTGATTTAGGCAAAGCATTAAAATTGTGAAATGAAAGTGTACTGTATGCTAAGATAAAATTGTTCTCTCTCCCACAAAAGTATTAGAACTTCACCTTCTATTGTTCATGCACCTATTTGTAACCAGTATGTCTCTAGACTACTATTCTAACTTAATCTCTATAACTAAGAGGTAGTCACCCTGACTTAAATAAGTGTTTGCTGGATATGGAGAAAGCTTCACTAGAGAAACAGAATGAAGCCTAGACCATGATCATGAGTCTATGTGTGCTTCTTCCCAATGGCAAGTAGCTATTAAATCAGCATGAGGAAATGACAAACGATATTTGTGAAATAAAAGCTAGAGACCATGATAGCAATACTTTTATACTTTAGCAAATGATATATAGGGAAAAACACACTTTAAAAATTAAACTATCTAAAATGATGAATAAAGTATTTATTATTCTTTAAGATTATTTAATTTTATAGAAGGTACTACTAAGAAAACCTTAAAATGTACTCTGAAATAAAGAATCAAAAGGAAGAATCTTATGCTAAGGTTATAATTTGTATTGAAGAATAATCCCTGTTAATCAAGTTCCCACCAAATATTTCCTCTTTTCTGCTTTTATTGCAGGCATTGTGTTTCCTCCAAAACAGAACCATTAAAATGTATACAGTTTGCCACTGAGTGAGACAGCTCAGCAGACTAAAGATCCTGCTTAGCCAAGCTTAGACAAGCTCAGGGATGGTGCTTTGATCCCAGGCAATGCATGTGGTGCCCGCCCTGGCCCCAGAGCTGGCTGAATTGGCCAGAGTCCAGGCATAGTGGTACACCCTGTAATCCCAGTGCTGGAAAGGCTGAAAGCAGGAGGATCACCACAGACTGAGCTGCACAGTGAGACCCCACAACATTTAAAAAAATACACTTTATAATTAGAAATTTGTTTAATACATTAAAAAATGCACGTAATTTGGAAAGCTAAAGAAATAGGTCATTAAAACTTCAATCCCTTACAGAGAATATAACATCAGTGTTAGTTATAATAATAACATTGATATAAAATGAGTGAGAAAGAATAGCACCAAAAACAGGACTGTTTAAGTCCAGGAACCACACAGAGTGGCATCTTTCTTCCTACAATACTGTGAACACAAAAGTAAATACAAAACTACACATACATGCTGGTGCACAGAGAAATATCTAGTTAAATACTGATATTAATATCTAATCAAATAACTCATGATGGTGTCTCAATATTATTTTCTCTTTCTGTCTAGGGTTGGATGGAACCTAAAATAAAAATATTTTTAAAATGTTGTACAACAGATCACATTTCACTTTTAAATTTAACAAAATAATGAGAGAAAATACTACATGTCTCTCATACTGTTTTTTTCCAAACCAAGTGAAATAATCATGCCTAAGGATTTATAGCTCACAACAAGATTAAAAAAAAAAAAAAAAAAAGATGCGTGCAATACTGGTGTAGCTGTGTCACATGTACCATCAAAGTAGTAAGGGCTTGGGGTGTTTTTCTGTTGCCAAACTTGAAAGTAAACAATCATGACTCCGATGTCACCAAGCTTCCTGTGTAGTAACAGAAGGAAATCAGAGTCTGAGAAGCTCAGAAAAATTCCTAATGAAAATCTAATTATGTTGATAGTGCATGAAAGTACATGTGTTGATTACTGAGTGCATTAAATGTCAGCTCATATTCCCTACACCCCTTAATTCTCAGGAACGTGCTTGGAATTTCCAGTGGATAATGGAGGCACACACAATCTTCACATCAATACCTTCATATTCACTTCCTTACTTTACATCAAAAATACACAAAGATAAAGGACTATAAACCAGGGCAAAGTTTATTATCCATTGCAAACTATCATCTAAAGTACTTCCTGATATGACATGTTCTGTTCTATTTTGAACATGTATAGATTAAAATTGCTGCTAAATATATGCTGTTATTAATCTTAAAGGACTGTTCCAATTCCTAGTCAATTAAAAATGGAAAAATTTATCTTTCCTTAGTAAACAAACAAAATTCCAACTAAAATCCACAAAGCTTTGCAAGTCATTCATGGCATTTTGATGTAATACTTATTAAATCTTCTCAACATGTCTTATACAACTTTTCAATTCTGTCAGTTCTCTCTGGTTGACTCATTCTGTTCTAATGTTATTTTCCTTAGGATGCACCAGAAAATCCTGACAATGTTTCATACTGTGGCCTTCTTGATACTTCCAATCCCCTCAATTATGTTTCTACACCCTGACTCTGTACTATTTCTTTCATATTTTCCAACATTGAATTCATATATCTTTAAAGAAACATGCTATAACCATTTGCACCCACACCTATGTATGTTGTGTTTCCTCAGTATTGTTCGGTAGGAATTAAAGTACCAGGGTTTTTTTTTTTGTTTGTTTGTTTTTTGTTTGTTTGTTTTGTTTTTTTTTGTTTGTTTGTTTTGGTTTTTTTTTTTTTTTTTTTTTTTTTTTTTTTTTTTTTTTTTTTTTTTTTTTTTTTTTTTTTTTTTTTTTTTTTTTTTTTTTTTTTTTTTTTTTTTTTTTTTTTTTTTTTTTTTTTTTTTTTTTTT
>PVJA010007937.1:0-18112 GCA_004027025.1 Myocastor coypus | reverse complement strand
GGTGATATTTTTCAAATTCCCAAAAGATACCAGAGATACAGCATCACACTGATATTGTTTTTGCAAAAAAGTACTATGTAAACCTAATTGTGAGTAAACATCAGATATCAAATTGAGAGTTATTATCTAAACTTTATGCTTTTTTCATGAAATACAAGTTTGAGATGTATAAAGGCATAACAACTCAGACAGATTAATGGAAATTAAAGAAACATAACATCTCATGTGCTTAACTCTGGATCAGAAATTGGACTAGGGAAAATAACCATAAAAATATGGGAAAATTAAAATTTTATTATGAACTATCAATAGTAGTACTTTATAAGTTCCAATTCCCTAACTTTTAAAAACTGTACTCTGATTTTGTGGGATAATGTCTGTGTTTTTGGGAAGTAAGGACCAAATATACAGGGCTTAAAGCACATAATTTCTGAGACGTAATTTCAAGGCATTCCAAAATAATGTACAAGCTGTGAGCAAGGTGTTTAATTTAAAAATTATTATACTAAAAGGTGCACTGCCATTAATCCTCATCAGAATACTCTTCCTAACTTCAAGCACACATACTGTACCATTCTTACAATTTCTTGGTCACACAATCTTCTGATCTGGAGTCCCAAGAGCCACTCTTACACCTGAGGATCTGAAACATGATGTAGGTTCTTGCTACTTTTTGAAAACATCCACAAATTACTCTTTCTTTGGTGTCTTCAGCACGTGAACAAAAAATTGAATGCTGTCAAGTTCCATCCAACAGAAATGCTATAGCTCCTGAAATTATTGGAGTGTGTTCCCATCCAGCTTATTCACAGAATCTGGCCCCATGTGACTGCAGGCTCTTCCTCAGTGTCAAAATCACCATTAGTTATCAATTGTAAATGTTTTGCATCCACTGAGGACACTGAAATGACTAGAACAGTAAAACAAAAGAAGCAAAAGAAAAATGACTTTCTCTGAAGTGCTTTAGAAAGAGGGAAGAAGGAGGCAATAAGCATTATGTGTTATACCTTTCCATTTTTATTACTTCTTTTGAGATTTGATACTGTTCCTAAGATTTTTGTTGTTTTTTTATTCTCTTTAAAGTGAAAAGAAGCCAGGCATGGTGGCTCACGCCTGTAATCCCAGCACTCAGGAGGCTGAGGCAAGAGGATCGGTGCGAGTTCGAGACCAGCCTGGGCTACAAAAGTGAGCTCAAGGCCAGCCTGAACTGCATAGTGAGACCCTGTGTCAAAATAAATAAATAAATAAATAAATTAATTAATTAATTAAAATAAAATGAAAAGAATGGAGCTGTGAAAAGGAAAAAAAAAAGCCCTTGAATAAAGCAGCTATGTCCTCAAAAAAAAAAAAAAAAAAGTCTTGAAAATGCAGAGTATTTTGATGAGGTTAATGCTAATGTATCTTTTGATGTAACATTTTTTAAATCAAGCATTCACTATACTTTTAATCACACCTCCTATAATACTAAAACACAGAAAATATTGAGGTAAGACTAAGTCTGACCAAGCTGTAAATCTACTGCATAATTGAAACTCTAACCTTAAGAGAAGGGGCCGAGGAGATAGCTCCATGGCACAAGTGCCTGCCTGGCAAGTTCAAGGTCATGAGTTGGAATCCCAGTCCCACCAAAAAACAAAACAAAGCAAACAAACAAAAATAACCTAACTAGAATAAGCTCATCCCACCCAACTCCACATAGGAAGACTGTAACTGAATCAGATGAGTATGGCATGGGCATTGGAAGTTCCAAAATTTCTAGAGGACTAAAAATTCAAGAGTGGATAGCATTGTGAAGCTACTTATGAAAACTAAATAGTACAAAATCAGTGAAAATCCATTCTTCCAAAAGTTTTTCTCTCAATAACCTGGGTTCCCTTTCAAATTAACTGTTTCATATTTGTAAACTCAAATGATTACATGAAATAAGTTATGATCCTCTTGACTCAATTTATTGACTTCTAAGATTTTGCCAAATCCAAGTGCTGACTTGCTAAGGTACAAGGCATCTAAGCTAGTGACATCATATTTTTTTTTCTTTTAAAAGAAAATGATTTGTCATTCTACTCAACAGCAAACTTTTAAAGAAAAGACTCCTGCTTTCTTCAAGATCACACCAGTAGCTCTGACCAAAGTATCAAACAATTGCAAATTGAGTTTCTTTTTTAATTTTATTAATTCTAATGAGAAATAAATAACAACGAGAAAGCTTCTAAACAAGTTAGTAGGGCAGTTACTATAATTAATACATTACATATTATTGTTTTTATAGTAGTTGTTAAGAGTACAAGATGCAGACACGATATCTTTTCTAAACACTATTAACACAAATATTTCTTGCTGCATGTGCCCCACTCCCAAGGCAGGCTGAGCTGGCCATAATATAAATAAATAAATATTTTTTTAAAAGACCAAGTTAAAGCAAGACCTATATAACAAAAAATGTAACTTTTGTATTTGACAAGGTCAGTCAAATCTCCTCAGGATTTACCTTGAAACCACGTAAAACATTTTGTAAATCTTTTGTCAGTGTCAGCCATCTGGATGAGTCACAGCCCTTGCTTGACCAATTTGCTCTTTGTGAAAGCCTGAGAGTATGTTCTCTTTAGGTGACTCTCCTTAGGCACACTATACATCATTAGTCACATTCCTCTGTAGCTTCATAATCTCCTTGAACAAAAACTTTGGGACATCACTGAGTTATAGGATTTTACAATACAGATTCTCTTATGGTCTGAGTCATCACTGACCTTGAATATCTAGGGCCAAATTTTTTACTTTCTTGTAGCTCTTCTTTATCTCTAATTTCTGTTCTGCAAACTTAAGTTGTTAACCCTCCAAAATGAAGCTTAATTATATCATTACACTATAATATAGGCACTTGAGCTTAACATCACTATCTTTCTGAGTATCATATGCTTTAGACATAACATGAAATCAGCATTTCCCATCAATCATTGATATTCTAATAAATCCCTATGGAATGTGAGAAAATACAGTTACACCTTTTTATACAGAAATTTAGAAATCTTAACATATACAAAATTGTAGCAGTACTATGGTATTTTTCTTCTTCTTCTTCTTCTTCTTCTTCTTCTTCTTCTTTTCTCTCTCTCTCTCTCTCTCTCTCTCTCTATATATATATATATATATATATATATATATATATATATATACAGGGTATTGAACTCAGGACCCGCTGCTTGCCAGGCAAGCATTTGCTCTACTGAGCTATCCCCCTGGCCCCATCTTATTATCTTTTATTATTACCACTTTTTAAAAACAAACAAACAAAAATTTACTTGAGAGAGAATATAACAATAATTGATATGCCATCAGAAGCAGAATGAATTTAGATCATAATGTTAGATGTTTCAAGCATCATTTTAGTATTACACATTGCTAGCCTCCGTGTTGTTGCTTAGTTCACAGATAGTAGCATATATAGTAGTTAGTCAAGGTAACAATGCTACCAATTAACTGCTAGTTTCAAAAACCTGATGAAGATTCTTAGGATGTTTGTTCTAACCATCTTGTGTACATAAATGTATGGTTTTGCCCCTGTCATGATTTTAACTTTTCTCCTTGCTCTCTCTGCGTTGTTTAATCCTTAAATTCTCACTTTCCATTTAACTGCGTTATACCTTTCCATTTCTTTTTCTTCTTTTCAGTTCTTACACTAGGGGAATTACATGATATTGACACATGTAGGTCTGGTTTATATCATTTATGAGTGTATCTTCAAGATACATCCACTTATACATGAAGGCTTCAAGTTCATTATTCTTCATAGCCTAGTAATACTCCATTGTATAAAAACACCATGCCTTTGAGTTTCTAAATAACTGATGAACCCATTCTTTTGGCCAGAGATTCCATCTTTATGCATGCAGATATGTCATCAGTTGAAATCTGACTTGTTATCAACACCTATAGAAAAACAGCTGAAGTTTAAGGTGGCATTTTCTCGAGGTAGTTAGACAAATGATTAATTTTAAATTTTTCTTTAGTATGTCTTATATTTGTTTTTCAGATTGCCCCAAATTACCACATAACTAGTTTTTCAGCAGAAAGTTATGGAATATAAATGTTACTAGTTAAAGACAATGGCAATGTACATACGTGACAGAAAACTTGGCTAGAATACATAAAGTCCTGGATTCAATTGCCAGCATTACAAAATAATTGCTTTCTAAAATGTAGAGTACACTCTGAATTGATTACAGATTTGTACATATGATACAGAACATTCTAGCCTCTAAGTTGGAATCTTGATTTGATTTGAATTTTAGAATATGATTTTGAAATATTTAATTTAATTTTAATTAATTAATATTTAATTAATTTTCTGAATATTGTTTAATTATACTTTTTGTCTTATAATTTATACTGTATCTCTGACTTACAATCTAGTTATAAGGCATGGTATGATATTTTCTCTAGTATTAGAAACTTTAAAAAGAAAAAAAATATATATATACACACATTTACACAAGGATACATATATATATATAGGATAGATATATAGCTAATTTTTCTTAGTTCAATGAGAATAAAAGTTTGTAGTAATATTGTTTAGACAAGAGACAAGGTCTGGAACTTTTCCTCTGAATAACTACTATAAAGACAATAATGTGCAAGGTATTAACTGTAACCATTCTACTAAATTTCTTTTCAAACTATTTCATTGCTATTTAACTTTCTTCTTATTAAAAAGAATACAAAAGTAAATAAATAAACGAAAAAAATAATAAAAATAATAAATAAGATGAAGAGTATATCATCTTAACAGAAAAAATTCCAACAAAAAGATTTCACATATATAATCTCATGTATAAAAATATATATTTGACATATAACAATATCATTTTTTTCTTAGAATAGATCAACTTTTTTGTATTTTTGAGACAGGGTCTCGTTATGCAGTTGAGGCTGGCCTTGAACTCACATTTGTAGCCCAGGCTGGTCTCGAACTTACACCAATCCTCCTGCCTCAGCCTCCCGAGTGCTGGGATTACAGGCATGAGCCACCAAGCCCAGCAAGATTAATTTTTTTATTTGTTTGATATTCTTAGAGTACAAATATATCTCTTTAATGTTCTGAACGTTTATATGAGAGCTATTTAAATTTATTGTATGTAATTCTCAGCAATATTCACATAGCCACTTGATTCTTTCAAATATAATTTTAACCAACAAGTCCTGAGTAATGGGAGTCATTTATAAAGATAAGTCAAACATACACTTGTGAGGTTATTTCACTAAGTGACTTATTTACAGGAGAGGACAAAGTTCTTAGTTTATCAAGAGTTTGATTAGAAACCATCATTAATTGTATGTAAATCTAAATTTTATCATTTATCTTTATCTGGTCAAGACTGTTTGAGATATCAGGTCACCCATGTACACTAAAGCTACCAGTCTTTCTTTCATGGCGTCTGACCTGCATGGTTATCACCCATGGTGTGCAAACACTGAAGGAGAATTGTGGTTTCTGACAGCAAATAAACGACAATGTCTCCTTAAAGTTCAGCTATTGGTACACATTTTATCAAATGACATATTCAGTTTTGTACATACTTCAACAAGTTGATCATGTAACATTATCTTCTTTTTTTTTTTTTTTTGTGGGACTGGGGATCAAACTCAGGAACTTGCACTCTCCAGGCAGGTCGTTATATTGATTTCAAGTAACTCTTGCTTCTAAACACTATAAAGTCTGTCATCTTAATTTTGTAAGTCTGACATTTTTCTGAACAGTAGCATTGTTGCTCATATCATTGAGGTGAAGTTTCAGTAAAAAAAAAAAATGCAATTTACATTTTATAATTCCTCATACCACATTTCACATTTATAGTATATTTTAGTGAGAAAAACACTGTTGATTTTGCTACTTTGTTTTCTGTCTATATTATACTTTCAAAACCAGATAAAACTAAAATATTGATATTTTGTAGAAGTATAATTATCTCCTGTAAAATGAATATAATGAAATCTAAATTATAGTAGATTCATGCATTAGATAATTTTAATAAGTAATGTAAGATTGTCTTCTCACATATAATTTTGAATTCTGAGTTTATTATACATTCTAGTACTTAGGCACCTAGCTTGACGGTCATAAGTTAATAAAGTGAGAAAAACTTTAAATAAGGTAAACTATTAGACATAAATTGTTTGAAGGGTTCACAGTAGACCTTCAGCATGGTAGAGTAATAGCAAAAGATTTAGTGGTTCAGCTTGTATGACATAAAGTATACATAGTCAATAAATCACCTGGAAATGGAATTCATGCATATGTAAGACTAAACCTTGTGTGAATATTTTCAGACACAATTTCCCAATTCATTTCCAAAATATCATAAAGGGGTAAAAAATGGACAGATGTAGGTTTTCAGCATATATATGTAGGTTGGATCCTGTACATTTAGGGCATAGAAAAGAAAGCCAAAATGATTAAGATTTATTAATGGTGTAAAGGAGCAATAATATTTACCGTAATTACTGAATATAAAGCAGGATTTTTTTTAGCAAATATGATCTTAATTATGTATAGGGGAAATACAAAAAAAAGGAAAATTTAATTGATTTCTATTTTAATCATAAGTAACAGAGAAAAGACTGTAATATATGAAAATGAAAACGTGATATCCAAGATGCATTACATTCAACAACAGAGAACATACAGTGTGTACTGTTATCTTCACAGGAAAAAGTTCAGCAGTTCATGAAATTAAAAAGTCAAAATTAAGCTTGTTTGGGAAGTGTCACCTTAATTTGGTGTTGAATATTTCAGAAGGATCTTTCCACAACATAATTTGTGCTATTTTCCTCTTAACCCTAAGCTGATTAATTCCCTGATAACGAGATCACAAGAGATTGTTAAACTCAGATCATTATAGCACTAAAACAACTCAAAGCAAAGATTTTGTTCATTCTTCCTCAAGTCGTACAGTAAGCCTGAATGAATCTCAGCCCCTAGAACAAACTTTTGAGTAAATTTACGCTGAATTAGGTCCTCCTTACAAGGCCAAACCCAGGAAGAGGAAACGTAGGTTATACTTTTAAACAACGCAATTAGAAACAGCAACCAAGCAACGTAGTTTGACATCATTTTATGCCATGCAACAAAACTCACAAGACAAAATTAATGAGATCGGCTTACTTTTACTTTGTAGACTTATCTTTCCACATTATGTTACCATTATGCCCGAAACAAAAGTGTCACAAGTATAAGTTTAGAGATGTATCTATTCCAATTATTTTCTTCTTGTCTTTCTCATCTGACAAGTCTAATTTTCTCACTTTGGGGAAATACAGTTTATTATTTTATTTACTTCACCTCTTCCATCTGCTCTGCTGTCAGCTTTCTCATAGCTATCATCATTCTTTTATTACTTTTGAGCTATAGCAATTATCTATTTTTGAGTTCTCAGATAATTTCCTGAATGATTTTTCTTTCTTAATCAACTGTTTTGTGTATATTATCTTATCCCCTCTTTGACAGAGACTTAATTTATTTTAAAACTAACTATCCATATATGTTATTTTTTAAAGAGATTTAAAGGTATTATTTTAGAGAATATATATATATATATATATATATATATATATATATATATATTCCTTCCTTCCCCCTTTCGTCCTTTCCATCATCCCAGTTGTTTCTTCCCTTTGAACAGTTTATCTTTCACAGTATCTGTTGTACCTTTTGGATTTTATTTACTGTTTCAGTTTCTTACACTACAGAGACTGTATGATGTTTACACATCCAGGTCTGATTTATTTCACTTATTTGTATGGTCTCTAGTTGCATCCATTTACCTATAAAACCCTTGGCTTTATAAATACAGGATAGCATGGATAACTGTACTGCTGATTTCTGCTGGTCTACTGAAACAAACAATACTTTAAATTTTTGACCAATTTTCCATGTTTATTTCTGGTGATCTGAAGAAGTACTGTGAAGATAACAATATGAAATATAACAATCATTATTGAATATTTAATCATTTTGTTTAGGGAAATTCTGTATCATTTCTAATGCTTTTATCTTTTTAAAAATAAAAATACATAATAAAGTTTACATTGTACATGATGAAAAGCATTATTACCCTGTTTTGTAACTGCAAATTGCTTTTATAAGTTTCCACATGTCTTCTATATTTATTCAACATATCTTTAAATATGCAGACTATAAGAATTACATGCAAGAGAGTATGAAATTTTTAAAACATCATTAAATAAGTTAAGTCTTCCTTTTATGTAGCTATAAGCATTTAAATGCACGGGAAGGTTCATAATGGAAACTACTAGACTTAGTATCCAAACAATTCCTTGCTCCAAAATACTACCTCTTATTACTCCTTTATATTCACAGTCTACCCCTAATCCCCACGCACAGTACCATTCATCCTTTATATTAGATGATGATGATGATGATGATGGTGATGATGATGTTGATGATGAAGAATGTGTTTAGCACAGGTCCGCAGGGCCTCACTACACAGACTGGACTTGAAGTTATTGTCCTGTTTTTCACCCTCACAAGCTCTGGGATTACAGGTTTGTGCTCCCACTCCCAGTCTTAATTGCCATCTCCATAACCTTGGGGACAGAGGTAGCACAGCATGCTGGGCTCAAACCTCTAGCTCCTCCATCTACCTAAGCAGGTACTTTAATTCACTTAGTTTTAAGTGGATTAATATCTGGCTGGCCCTATATTAGTTTGTTAATGGTGTGTTCAGGATTTTAGCCAATTTAAATTGTATTATGTCTTCTTATTGGTCAGATTTTTGTGTTCACTGTACTGGCTCAATTTTAGTCCTTCACTGAAACTGTGAATTAAAAACACTGAGTTAAGGTTAAGATTTCCTTTTAGGTCTCTATGTTATCTTTTCTAATTAAGTAAAATACAATTTTGATGAAATATAATTATCATTTATCCTTATGAATTGTATTTTATCATCACACTAAAATTTTGTCTGTAAACTTTTTCACATACTCTTTTCAAAAACTTTAACCTCTTAATCTGTGTTTGTTGTTTGTTTGATTTGGGGCTTTTAATTCTTTTGTTTGTTTTCTATTGCTTTGTTTTATTTTGGTGTTTGGTGTTAAGCACAGATTCTTTTTTATTGATTTAATTTTACTTTAAAGAGTAAAAGTATCAGAAACAAAGATAGAAAAGCAGTAACAAGTAAGAGTACATATAGTACAGAAAAATTTAATAATGGCTATATCACATATTTTCATCACCAAATCAGTTTAGACTAATAGATATAGGTATATAAGATTGATCAAACCATTAAACATTAACACTTTTAATAAACGTTAATTTTTTAACTCTTCCAAAAACATTTTGTATTTAAGTCACTCTTCCAAAACAAAAAAAAATTATAGGGGTTGAGGATGCACAAAACACAAGGTCCTGAGATTGATTCCTGGTACTGCCCAAACTTACTTACTTACTTACTTACTTACTTTATTTATTTATTTATTCTTTTGAGTCTTTACACTGGGGAGACTATACTATATTTGCATATGTAGGTCTGGTTTATTTCACTTGTGAGTATATGTTCAAGATACATCCATTTATATATGAAGTCTTCTAGTTTACCATTATTTTCTGAACATCCTTGGCTTGCATGTTTTCTTTTTTCTTTTTTTTTAATTTCATTTTGAGCAGTAAAAATAGCAGAAAACAAGAGGATAGAAAAAACAGTAACAAGTAAGAGTACATATTGTGCAGAATTTCAAAACAAGAAAAATTTAACAATGGTTGCGTTATATATTTTTATCATCCAATCAGTATAGATCAACAGAAATAGGTATGTAAGAAGTATCAAACAATTAAACATTAACACTTTCAATAAACATTAATTTTTTAACTCTTCTAAATCTATTTTATATTTACATCACTCTTCTAAAAATATTATAGGAGTTGGAAGTTTGTCATTTCTTATTATAGCTGAGTAATATTCTATTTTATGAAAATACCACGTCTTTTTGAACCATTCTTCAGATAATAGGTATTTTGGTTGTTTCCACGGTTTGTCTATCACAAATTGTGCTGCTATGAACATAGGTGCACAGATATCCCTATGATATGATGTTTTCAGATCTGGAAAAAATTCCCAGTGGGAGGATAGCTAGATTGAAAGGGATTTCCAGTTCTAGTTTTTTCAAATAGTCTCCACACTGTTTTTCATAATGGTTTCACCAGTCTTCACTCCCACCAGCAGTGGAAAAATGTTCATTTTTCTCCACAGCCTCTGTACCATTTGTTATTGGTTGATTTCTTTATGAAAGCCATTCTTTCTGAGGTGAGATGGTATCTAAGTGTTGTTTTGATTTGCATTTCATGAATGGCTAGCAATGTGGAACAATTCTTCATGTATTTATAGGTTTGTTGAAATTCTCCGTCTGAGAAGTGTGTGCTCATCGCAGATGCCCATTTCTGGATTGGATCTTTGAATTTTGGGTTCTTTATAAATTCTATATATGAGACCTAGTCTGAATACTTACTAGTTAAAATCTTTTTTAAATGTGTGGGTTGTCTTTTCACTCTGCTGGTAAGCACTGATTCTTCTGAGTGAGAAACCCTGTGAATACTGTCTTGTATATAAATCTCTATATATGTTTATTTCCTTTTCTTTGAACCAGGAAATGAACTCAGGACCTCACACTTGTCAGGTGAACACTGTGCCAATGAACAGTTCCTCTGGTCCAGCCCTTCATTTTTTTTCTCTTCTCCCTCAGTTCCTGGGGGAAAAGGAACTCTTCTCCACTGTTAGTAGAAGTGCGCACTGGTAAACTTCTGTGGATATCAGTGTAGAGGTTTCCCAGTGCACTAGAATTAGAGATCCCATTTAATCCAGCTTTTTCTCTTCTGAGTGACAGGAAAACTGCAGGACTTAGCTAGTGGGGCAACCACTGGAGAAATAGCCTCATGGAAATCCAAGATTACTATGAAAGCAAAGAAAGTCAGCATCATAATGGTGAATGAAGAAATTTGACAGTTGTTAGAATAAAATGATAACGCCAGTGCAACACACCAGAAACTATCAGACACAATAAAAGCAGCGCTAAAAGGAAAGTTAGTTCATAACTGTGAGTGATTACATCAGAAAAAGAGAGCAAGCCTAAATAAGTAATGCTATGATTCACTTCTAGATCCTAGAAAAACAAGGATAATACAAATGCAAAAATAGGAAGGAAGCTCTAAATAGCACTACAAAAATTAGTGAGTAGAAAGTAAAATAATGCTTAAAAACTAATAAATCAAAGAGTTGATTCTTTGAAAAGTTGAATAAAATAAACTATTAGCCAATCTAATTTTTAGAAGGAAAGAAAAAAGCACAAATCAATGAAATTAGAAATTTAAAAGGTATAATCACAAGCACTGCCAAAATCCATATTCTTAACAACCATTTCGAAAACCTATATTTAACCTATACTTAGATTTTTATAATTGGATAGTTTCCAGATACATATAAATCACCAAACCTTAACCAAAAAGATGTAAAAATAGTAAAGAACCTTGTCACAGTTGATGAAACTGAGGAAGAGGCAATAATAATAGTAATAATAGTAAATATAATCATAATAATGACCAACTAAGAAAACCAAGGTCCTTAAGGATTCACTGTCAACTTCTCCAAGAACTGTAGAGAAAGTATAACTACAGTACTTCGCAAATTCTACCAAAAAAAAAAAAAAAAAAAAAAAATTTGAAAGAGAAGCAAAGTTCCCAAAGTTGTTCTTTGAATCTAGGTTTAACTTGATTCTAAAATCAGAAAAGGACACAACTTTTCATGTAACTGACTTTATATACCAGGCTTTCTAAGGATCTAAACAAGTATCTTCAATAAGACACTGTGAAACAGAATGAAGTAAATCATCTAAAAGATCACACCACCATAACCGAGTATTATTTATCCCAGGGATGTAGGGATGGTTCAACTGCAAATTAATAAATATGATATGACACATAAAGAGAAGTATTGGCAAAAATCTTACAATCATTTCAATGGATGTAGGAAAACACGAAATCCAATATTCACTCGTGACAAAAACCATGAATAAAACAATAGAGATAGAAAAAGTCCATTATTTCAATGTGATAAATACATTTATGACAAACAAACCAAATATATTAATAGGTAAAAGTTGAAGGCTTTCCCTCTGTAACCAAGAGAAAGACAAGGATATCTTCCATCAGCATTCCAGTTAAAAACAGTTCTTCAAAGTATTGATGAAAGTAATTAACTAAAGTAATCAAGCCGGGCGTGGTGGCGCACGCCTGTAATCCCAGCACTCAGGAGGCTGAGGCAGGAGGATCAGTGCGAGTTCGAGACCAGCCTGGGCTACAAAAGTGAGCTCAAGGCCAGCCTCAACTGCATAGCGAGACCCTGTCTCAAAAACAAACAAACAAAAAAAACAAAACAACAACAACAAAAAAAAAACATAAAGTAATCAGCCAGCAGTAAGAAATAAAATGTTAATTATAGGAAAGAAAGAAGTCGCTATCATTATCTGCAGATGATATGATCTTCTCCAAGGAAGTTCAAAAATTCCACAAAGTATTCACAGAATTAATAAACAAATTTAGTATCTTAATAGGATACAAAATCAGCACACAAGTATCAGTGTCATTTCTGCACATCAATAAGAAATTCAACCAGAAAGAAATTCAGCAAACAATATAACTCACAATGGCTCCAAAAAAAATAATTATTTGTGAATTAGCCTAATCAACAAAGTGAAAGACCTTTGCAATAAAAAGTATAGCATTAAGAAAAAGAAGATTGGTGAATACATTAGCAAATGGGAAGTTACCCCATGTTTCTGAATGGACAGAAACAATATTGTGTAAATGACCGTGCTTACAAAATTAGAATATAGATTTAATACATTCCCAACGAAAATAGCAATAGCATTCCTCACAGAGCTAGAGAATTCTACAACTTATGTGACATAAGGAGAGATCTAAAATAACAAAAGTAATCCTGGGCAACATATACAAATAATTCTAAGTTATACTATAAAGCTATAGTAATAAGCACAGCTTGGTATTGGGAGGAGAAAGACAGGTAGGTCAGTGAAACAAAATAGAAGCCAAAACAACCCTAGATGTATTCAGTTACCAGACCTTTGACAAAGGTGTCAAAAGCATACACTGAAGGAATGACAGCCTCTAGCAAATGGTGCTGGGATAACTAGCTATCCACATACGGAACTTAGGTCCATAGCTCTGATTATGTATAACACATGCACCTCAAGATTTTAAAGTCTAAATATAATCACAGAAATATTCAACTTGTGGAATGATAAAAAAGGCAAAACTCTTGAAGACCTAAGCATAGGCATATTTTTTTTTCTTTTCTGGGCAGAACCCTAATTGCACCAGAAGTAATAGCAAGAAGGAACAAAGGGAATCATGTCAAACCAAAATGCTTTTGTATATCAAAAGAAACAATTAAAAATGTACACAACAGGAAAAGCTTTTCACTCATTGTCAAAGGAATAATATCTAGAATATGCAAAGAATTCCTCAAAGTAAAAGACCCAGAAAAAGTGAGAAAATTAAATTAACAGACACTTCTTAGAAAAAAAAAAAAAAAAAAAACGACTAATGAGTACATGAGAAATGTTCAATAGTCCTGTTCATTAAATAAATGGAAAATAAAACACTGAGATCCCGTCCTCCACCAGAAGGGACTGCTATCATCCAGAAATCAAATAATAACAAAGGCTGCAAAAGTTGTTACTGGGCGTGGAAGGCAACAGAGTGATGCTTCAGTTCATAAACTGGATCTGTTTGCAACCACAATCGTGGAATGAATTTTGTGAACAGAATCATGAACATAAGCAAGCTTGTGAATCAAAGTACAACTGTGCAGCTATTATGAAGTCAATATGGAGAATCCTCTAAAAACTAGAGGTAGAAATTCTACTTGACCCAGTTAATCCTCTCCTGCTCATTTTATCCACAGAGTTAACGACATTATATGACACTGATCATTGTATACCCAAGTTTCTATCCACAGAATTCACAGTAGTTAAATCTTGGAAGTAACCTATGTCCACTAATAGTCAAGTGGATTTGAAAGGTAGCATTTGTATGCAGTGGAGAGTGGAGAATTACTTTTCCATTAAGAAAGATGGACGAGGCATTTGTAGGAAAATGGATGCACTCAGCGTTGAGAGCATAACGCTACAAGAAATAAATCAGATACACAATTTTAATTCTTTTAAGTATGAAACCCGAAACATAAAGGTCAAAATAAAAACAAATAATAGAAAATAGGAGGATAGATAATTGGAAAGTGGAGATGAGATAAAGATATGAAGGAAGGTGTATGTAGAGGAATGAAGGTCTTACATAAAGAATTAAGCTATGTACATGTACCACAAAAATGTGATTGCTAGGCAAGATGCATGTGTACTAATAAAAGATAAAATGAACAAAATATATCACATGAAAAATACTTGAATTATTATAATACTTTATGTTGTCTTACGAACTTACTGTACAAATTGCGTTCTCTGTGAATAGTTGGGCCCAAACGAATTGACATAAAATAGCTAGATTGTAGTTTTTAATTTTAAACCACATCTAATTACTAAATAATCTACTAATGGTACAATTGATTATATTTGAATTTCAAACTCTTATTTTACTTGCATAATTCAATTTATACTTTAAATAAGTTTATAAAAATCAGGCTAAATATTTGATTATAATTTTTCCAGTTGCTTGCATAATAAACAATATAGATCACCGACACTTACACCAACTGATCAATAACAATAACTAACATCCATTGCATCCTTGCCATGAACCATGAACTTCAAGACAGTGACTGAGATTTTTATCTCATCCTAACCACAAATCTGTAATGTAAGTACTATCATTATCTTTTTTACATAGAAGCAAACCAAGTTTAGATAGCTTGCTTGCACGTAGTTTTAAAAGCTTACTTGTACTTAAGTATGGAAATCAAAGCACAGTAGACTGACACAAGAATGTAATGATAGTTTTACATTTCCTGGTAAAAACTATGACATTTTCTCATTCCTAAATTATACTGTCATCTTTGAAAGCGTAACAGTAAAAATCAAAACCCTTAGGAAGTTATTAAAAATTTAGCACTCTCTGCTCATGTGGGAGTATAGATTCTACGTTCTAAAGAGATTACTATAGATACGTCTAGAACAGAGTGCAAATATCACACAGATTGGGCTGGATATCTCAGTTGGGTTTCTCCTAAACTTACTACCTTAAATCTTAAACATAAAAGTAAATATATTTAATCAGATTTACTCCTAAAACAGAAATCTTTATGTCACTTAGTAGATTTATGAAATAAAATATTTATATATTGGAAAACAAAATTGGAAGTGTTCATGGAATAGATATACATGAAAGAATAAGACAGTATATATTTTGAGTACAGAATATGTCTTTTAAAAAGTTGAGCTTTTCTATTCTGCAATAAACACTTTCTTTCCATTTTAGTGCAAAAAACCTACCTTCATTAAAGATCTACATTTATCTAAGAAATGATGTCTTCCAAATTTCAATGGGTGACTAAGGTTATATCACACCTGATATTCTTTTAATCATATTTTGCAAGTTATATTTCAGAAAATATTTTCAAGGTGAGCATTAACAAAACAAATGTTTATCTCAGACACAGAAACAATTCCTCTTATTTCTTTTATTTCTATTTTTTATGTATTTGGTACAAGGATTCACTACACAGCTTGGACTCACAGTGATCCACTAGTTTTTAGCCTCCCACTGATAGGATTGCAGGCTTGTGCCAGCATGCCTAATCAAATTGGCCTGCTCAGCATGCCCAGGGTTGGCACCAATGGGGCCTGTGGTGTTGGGGATTGAACCCTAATCCCTGCCCTTACCTAAGCAGGTACCTAGTCCACTGAGATACTTCACTTGCCCAATTTTTCATGTTTCTGTGTATCATTCTTTTATTACATTTTTAAAAATTATTTCATGCCTCAAAGTCATTTCTCATTAGAAAAGACTATTCAGGAATCATGTGAACATTCCAATAATAACCACACTGAATGCAAGCTCTTTCAATACCCCGAAATGCGTATTTGGGGCTGCCTGTCCTGTTATAGTAGTGTGTCTAGCTTTGGAATGACCTGAAACCCATGCAAAAGAAGACCTGGGCCTGAGTACAGGTTCCTTCCACCACAATTCCTCAGCTACCTCTTACTCTCCAATGATAAATACATGCTCATGGACAAATGAATCCTTATACTCTAGTTATTCCTAGGCACATATTTTCTGTGCAAATTAGTACAAAACTTATATCTGGAGGTGACCTTTCCCCAAGTGTTGTGGCTGTTGTTTTTATTTTTGTTGTTGCTATTATTGTTGTTGTTCTTTTCTAGCAAAAATCTATATTCTCAGGGTAGGTATTCTCAGGCCTGACTGCTATTCAAAGTTGGCTGCATTGTGTGAAAAACTATAGTTAGCAGAAAAAGCTACATAGGCTACTATGTAGGGCTGGCTGCTGCAGGCCCTAATTTCTATATTAGAATGGAAAGAAGGAGTGTCTCAAAATTTCAAATTTGAGCCAGAATATCTAGGAATTCCTTTGTGTATGTATATATTAATTTAATGACTATGTTCATAAAAGTAATAAAGAACAAAAATTACTTATTAATCAGAACAGAGTAAATTCCAATCTTTTAGAGCGAGCCTTAATACAATAAATATATCCTCTTATGGTTGTTATTGTGCCATTGTAATTTCTACTGAATGACACAGTTTAATGTATGGGGCCCAAGTCTTATTGCCTATACAACCCAGAATAAGAATTTAAATAAAGAGTCACGTGTCCAGTGTGCTTAAGTATGATGAGAGATGAAATAGATAATGGTTAAGGATGTAAAGTTTCAGCCATACAAGCTGAGGAAATTCTAGGGAGTCAGTGTATAGCTTTATATAGTTAAGAATAAACTATTATATCCTTGAAATTTATTAAACACAGAAAGGTTTACACTCATTGTAACCAAAACAAAAAGAGAGGGAGAAATATAAAAGAATTTCTACTGATACAAGGTGATAAATAGGTTGATTAGTCTGATTGTGATTACTAAATTCACAAAATATATTGTACCTCAAATTCATGCAATTTTAGTCCAGCATGCTACATTTAGTCTACAAGGGAGGAAAATAAAAGTGAGACACAAATATATAAATAGACAACAAATTGGATATATTATCTTGCTATAACAAATAAATTATTATATCAATAACCAAGCTTGCATAAAAAGTATCCCACACAAATATAAAATTATCATTTGGCAATTAGGTATAATATTAATTACAGAAAAGGGAAAATGCATATAGAGGTGCAGTTTTGACAAAATTGGAAAATACAAGAAAAGACACATTTTTGTCACTGCTTTCATCTGGAGATCTGCTGAAGAGTCCGTCCGTGATGGTTGTACGAGTGATACAATTTATATATAAATATTTGATATATTCAAGGAGTTCTTGCATTTAAGAAAGATGTGGATTTCTGCAGGTCTATGGAAAGGAGCAGTTAAAGTTTAATTTGTTTTGTCCTTGTTTTTCAATTGTTTCTGTTTTTCTACTCATAATTTCTCATGTATTTCTGTTTTTCTTTCTTCTTCCAATTTTGCTTATATGGTCATATGAATAAGTAGTTGGAAGATAACACTATGCATTACAATAAATACTTTGAAATTCATATTATTTTGTTAAGTGAAATTCTGTATCCACTTGTAATTTTCCATTTTAATACCATTTTGTACTCATTAAAAAGCGAAAAATTAAAACCTTAAAAGAATATTTTCAAATGCAAAATTATTTTATAATTCTCTTCATATTTTTTATTGTTTAAACTTAACATGGGTTATATTACATATTTTCATCATCAGATCAGTTTAGATTAATACATATAGGTATATAAGATTGATCAAACAATTAAACATTAACCCTTTTAAATCAACATTACTTTTTTTTTTCTTTTCCCCTTTCTTTTCTTTGAAAGTTGACATATTGCATATTGTCCTCACAATCATTCTACAGAGTACAGTGTGTGGGCATGAC
>PVJA010007936.1:46822-66710 GCA_004027025.1 Myocastor coypus | reverse complement strand
TACAGTTCATTCTTACACATAATTTCATTCTTGCAATGTCCATTTCTTACTGATATCGTTTTAGAAAATGGAAGTGCAACTTTTTGACCACTAGAAAGCAAGCTATAAAAAGTTTGTAGCTTCAAATTGCAAACCTCAGAGCCATAGCACTGTCTTGGCCTGACATGGATTTTGTGTGTACCTCACATTTCCAAGGCAGTGGCAGTCTTTTGGACACATACCAGGGACACACGCCACAGCCCCAGGGTGTGCGTCGGCTTCCACAGTATCCAGTGGCCCCTTTACTTTTAAGTTTTCTCTCTTTTCTTTCTTTCTTTTTTTTTTTTTAATTTTATTTATTTTTTTTTTCTTGTTTCAGAACCTTTGTTTGTTTATTCACTCATTTTTATGGCTGGCTCAGCCCATCCCCAGGGCAGGGCTGGCGCAGTATGTGGTGCCGGGGACCTGAACCACAGTCCCTGAAGCCACCCAAGCTCTCCCAAACAGGCGCTTTAGACCACTGAGCCATCCTGGCGGGCCCTCTTTCTTTCTTTCTTTCTTTCTTTCTTTCTTTCTTTCTTTCTTTCTTTCTTTCTTTCTTTCTTTCTTTCTCTCTTCCTTCCTTTCTTTCTTTCTTTTCTTTCTTTTTTTTTAATTGTGAGTAGGGTAGGGCTGGTGCAGCACGCAGTGCACGGCATTGAACCGTGGTCCCTGTGGTTGCCTAAGCAGACACTTTAGACTGCTGAACCATCTCACTGGCCTAACTTCTAAGTTTTTCAGTGGTGTGACCAGCACAGGTAGAGGACTGCCCTGTATCCTTACAAGCTACTCCCAGAGACCGATTTGAGGCCCAGGGAAAGCCTCTGCCTTCTCCAAATGACTGAGCTGACTTCACCTCAGTGGAAGCCTTAGTCCTTGCAGGGGAGCCAGGCTCAGGAAGAGGATCGGGAGGACTTGGTAGATCCTCTCTCACACACCTGACAGCATTGACCAACTGTACCTGTGAAGGTTTCCCAAAACCAGAGTTCAAGTCGGGCATGTTGCCAGGACTTACAGATTTATAAGATTCATCTTGACCTGTAATAATACTCAAAGGAGATAATTTTGATTTTCCTCCCATGAGCTAAATTAAACATGGCACCAGTAACCTGCACATCTTTAAAATCAAAACCATTGCATTGGCCGGGCATGGTGGCACACGCCTGTAATCCCAGCACTGGGGAGGCTGAGGCAGGAGGATTGGTGTGAGTTTGAGACCAGCCTGGGCTACCAAAGTGAGCTCAAGGCTAGCCTGAACTGCATAGCAAAACCCTGTCTCAAAAAGACAAAAAAAAAAAAAAAAAAAAAAAAAAAAAAAAAAAAAAAAAAAAAACAAACAAAAAAAAAAACCATTGCATTGATCATCTCTGTGTACCTAGAAGACACAGCAGTATATTCTTACAGAGAAAACAAATTTTAATGAAATCCAAACTGGTTTGGTTCATTTCCAACAGCCACACATGTCACACCTGCAGACCACAGGATAGGAGTGAAATAAGTGCTCAGAGCTCAGTTCCTCTTTTCAGCCTGCAGGCACCTCATATTTTCAGTGTACTAAAAGGCCTTTGCTTCTCCAGCTGTTGGAGTCCCCTCCAGGTTCTCCTCTCGGTCCAAGTCAATATCTGTAATCCCAAAGATATTTTTTTTGAATCCTATCAGGTTAATTTTAATCTACTACACCCAGTGCAACTCACATTGAAAGTGAAGACACTGAGCATATTTATAATTATTGAGGAGCCAAGGGGCCCTAAGTCCAGCCACAAAGATGGCTTTCTGGAACAAAGAGACAGACCCAGGGCCTCACCCAGTTTTATTCAGTGGAGGAGTGGCTTGAGAAGGAATGACTGAGAATTGTGGGAGGTAGGTGAGCACTGTGATCTGAGCTAGGTGAGGGGCCTACATTTACCTCTGCCAAATGCAGAGAGGATATGCAGAGAGAGTAATTTACATAATGCTGTTGAGATAGTATCTAATATTTTGGGCAGTCTAGTGCTTCAGCTTTGATGTAGTCTTTCAAGCCCCAGGAAGTTATAGCCTATGTCTCCAGACTCAGTCCAGCTGGAAGCACGGAGCATTGGATCTTCCTCCTGTCTCCACCTGGCTCACATTAAAGAGCAGCTGGTGTAGGTCACCAGGGAAACATGCATGCCACCTTCAAAGACTATCACCAGCACCTCAGCTAGACCAATATACATTACTTAAGGCCAATTGAAAGGATAAATAGAAGTCCTAGCCAGCTCTGTACATGTCAATACAAGATAGGCTCAGTCAAAATAGAGACAGTTGCTCTTCTTTCAAGGAGAGCTGCTCAAGTGGTCCTCCACAGTCAGGTCTACATTAGTATTTCTTGGTAGCTTAGACCAAAGACCAAATCCCTATAGGATGAAAGATTTCCTGTTAATTTTGGAGTTAAGCAATGCTGAAATGGAAAGAAACATTATCTTTAGATACTGCAAATGTACGCATGCATGTGTCTGTGTGTGTGGTGTAAGGTAAAGGGAAGGAAAGGAGAAAATGGGAAGTTCTTAAGCAGGATTTTTAATGCCTTAGTGACAGAAGGAAAAGGCTGGAAGGTGACCTGAGCCAAAAACATAGCCCAACGTTTCATCCATTCAACACACTAAAGACTATGTCCCATCCATACACACCAGCTATTCTAGGTTTCTTACCAGAGTGGATAGAGAATGAGTCAATATGTTACTCTGAGGGAGCCATGGTACAGGGCACTAGTGGCAGAGCCAATTCCAGTGGGTCCCAGGATAGCCACTCCCATGATTCCCATGCCTGGAGTTGCTTAAGTGCTATAGGTGTGAGTCCACCACTATCATGAAATCATGAAGGAAGTTTTGAGTGTATAGACCCATCTTTCAAGGTACTGGTCACAACCCGTTAGCAAGTCTTGAAGTTAGGGTAGTGGCCATAACCCGGATCTAAGAGAAAAGATTGATCTGCAATAAAGTATTGGATTAGACCACGTTTTTTTCAGTTGTACATAGAAGGATATGTAAATTGTAGTGTGTTATGCAATATAGTTCTTACGATGAGACACAGTTTAAAACATTTGAAAAAAAATCGAGAAAATCATGCTATTTTACCTTTCCCAAAGTACCAGGCACACTGTGACTCCTTGCATTGACTCATCTCTTTCCTGGAAATTCCAGAGTGATGTTGAGCTGGGATGCCAGGATAAGAGGCCATGGGGACCCTGGAGAGTTGCCACTAAGTAGATTTCTCATTTCTCTTGTTTTGTGCCCCTGTCCTTCCCCCAAAACTGCATCTACTGAGATATGCTTTTTGCTGTATGTTTCTGATCTCTTTAACAAATGATGCCATACGGTTTATCACAGGTGCCACTTAGACCACCAGTACCACTGCTATAGTGCTGCTGGCGCATGGTTTGTTTTACCTCACAGCGCCATCATTACAGATACACACAGAAGTTCCAGGTCTTTCCCAGGGGCAGTGGAGCTGAGCTGCGTCTCTCTATCCCACAGACCAGTGGTTCTCAACCTTTCTAATGCTGTAACCCCGCGATACAGTTCCTCATGTTGCGGTGACCCCAAACCAAAAAATAATTTTGGTGGCTACTTCAAAACTGTAATTTTGCTACAGTTATGATTTGGAATGGCTTTAGGTGACCCCTGTGTTTTGGTCATTTGACCCCCACCAGGGTCACGACCCACAAGTTGAGAACTGCTGCTGTAGACACAGCGTAGGGCTTGTGCCTAACTAAGGTTTTGCCTGTTGAAAAGCCTGGCACTGAATGTGTACTTGACCGGCAAGACGGGTCAGGGCCAGAAGAAGTAAACTTTGTTATGTTCAGCTGAAGGTCTGGATCCATTTTCTCCCTTTCTTTATTGTAATTTACTGATTATAAAAATAAATCTTACTATTCTGTAGGAGTCAAGGTCGCTTATAGATCCTAGTGATTATTCCTTGTGAAATGGAGAGTCACACATGGTACGAGGAGCTGTGCAGAGGAAGGGAGGTTGCTTCCAAAGGACAGAGAGCTGGTGTGCTGTGGAAGGCTTCCTAGAGGAAGATTCTAAGCATCATGCCTGACACCTGAGAGATGGCATGTGGAAAAGGACTTAGCTGGGAGGAGGATGAGTAAGGGAACTTAGCAGAGAGAGCACACATGCACAGAAGCGAGGGGTGCACATGGCCCAGGGATGGACAGTTCCAGTGTTCTGACGTCACAGGAGACACAGTGAGGGCAGAATTCAGTGAGGAGGCTGGAAAAAGCATTATGTGTCACCAGGGCCTTAAAGGTCTCACCAAAGTGTTTTCCTGATAATTTTTAAGACCACTGGAGGATGCTGCAAGAAGGGGCAGGCTGGAGCCGAACCACATAGGTAATGACAACAGTGCTCAGATGAAAATGGAGGTGTTAAAACGGGCCCACTAACTGTCCAGCAGGGAGTTATAGTCATGGCTCTGTGCCTCAGCCTCTGCCTCCAGACAGCTACAGTCTGCTGTGTCCAACAGCTGGTCTTTGCTGCCATGATCACAGGCCCCTCGTGATGTAACACTGACCTTCACATTCATGACACTTTGCTTTAGCGCCTTGAGCTGTAAGTCTGTGGAGTCTCCCTCCGTGGCTCAGTGGTCCAGGTGGAAATGAATTTACTTCTCCCCGCTTTCTAAGGCTTGCAGGTCTGGCTATACAGTGTCACCTCTCACCTACATATCTGTCTCAAACTTACCCAGCCAGCCTGCCTCTCACCTCTCCTCTGTCCTGTCAGCTGCTGTCCCAGCCCTACCCCCTCTGGCTCCTGCCTGAGCACCTGTGGCAGACATGGAACTCGGCTCCGGCCTCTGCAGACAGCCATCCTGGCTCAGAGCCTCTGCTGCTTTCTCCAGGAGAAACCACAACTAGTTTAAGATGCTGAGTGCTCTGCTGGCTGTCACAGTACCCACATCAAATAGAGCCACCTCTTGTGATCTCTGAGGTCCTGCACCATGTACCCTCGCTCTCCTCTGTGAGAACTTGAAATCTTGTTCCAAGATCTGGTTCCCTCTCTTCCCACCCCCCACCCCTCATGGCCAGGGCCCATTTCCTTGGCAGAGGTCCTGGCTCCAAGCTCAGCTACTATTCTCTGCTGGGAACACTACTCCTCAGCAGTCCTATCTTCTCACTGTTGACTCTCAGTTTATGTCTCTTCTCAAAAGTATTCCTGGATCCTCCTAGCCTCATGGTCACACTACCATACTATTCCATCTTCTCAGCACTCATTAGGACCTAAAATAAATTCATATACTCTTTTAGGTACTCTTATGGTCCACTTATTATGCTGGATATATGCATGTTTATGTATGTTGTACCAGGCCTTATACATGTGCTGTCTCCTACTACACACGCCAAGCTTGTGGAGTGCAGCCACTTCTTTCTGCTGTCCATACAGCTCCAGTGACTAGATCAGTGCCCAGCATATAAGAGTTGTTCATTAAATTTGTTTAATGTCTTATCTTTGCATTGTGACCTCCTCTTTCATGGCTGGTGCACTCTCTCCGTCCCTCCCTCCTCCTTCCGTCCCTCCCTCCCTCCGTCCCTCCCTCTCTCTTTTAATCATCTATGCTTAAGTCGGCAAAACGGCTCAGCGGTCTGAAGTGCCTGCCTAGGAAAGTTCAGGCAAGCACAGGGACAGAGTATCAATCCCCGGCTCCACATGCTGTTCCAGCCCCACCCTAGGGCAGGCTCAGCCAGCCATAACACAGAAAAATAAATGAGGTTTAAAAAATAAAATAAGGGGCACTGCAGGATGGCTCAGTGGTCTAAAGTGCCTGCTTAGGAAAGCTTGGGCGGCTGCAGGGACCGCGGTCTGATCCCTGGCACCACATGCTGCTCCAGCCCGGCCCTCAGGGCAGGCTAAGCAGGCCATAAAAACAAACAAACAAAAGTTCTGAAATAAGAAAAAAAATAATAAAAATTTAAAAAATAATAAAATAAAACTTTTTGGCTGGTGAGATAGCTCAGTGGTCTAAAGTGCCTGCTTAGGCACCAACAGGGACCACAGTTCGATCCCTGGTGCCACATGCTGTGCCAGCCCCACCCCCAGGGCAGGCTGAGCCATTCATAAATAAACAAATAGTTTAAAAAAAGAAAAATCATCTATGCTCCTGGAGGGAACAGGACTGTGACTGATTTCTCTATAATAAATGCCATCAAAAAATAGCAGATTTGGGGCCCGGCAGGATGGCTCAGTGGTCTAGAGCACCTGCTTAGGAAAGCTTAGGCAGCTGCAGGGACTGCAGTTCCATCCCTGGCAGGACATGCTGCGCCAGCCCTGCCCTCAGGGCAAGCTGAGCCAGCCATAAAAATAAATAAATAAACAAACAAACAAAAGTTCTGAAACAAGAAAAAAAATAAAAATAAAAAAAAATAGATTTCTCTGGAGCTCTAGAAAACAATCTTTTGCATTTAGAGGTTCTTACTTTTCTATTTAAAAGGGTCACTAGGCAAGAACATTCTAGATACCAAGCTCTTGGCAAAGTGCATAGGAAGAGATTAAATCCCGGACCCTGCTAACATGTGATGGGGCAGATATGGTAGCCCCAACAATCCCTGAGTCCAGAGGTGCAAGCCCAAAAGGCCTGGATCACGTTGAGACATAAAGATAGTCACAGCTGGTAGCACAATCCCTAATGATCTGACTTCCAAACCATTTCTTGTCTGCTGACTTCCTGGTTTTCAGGTTGGCCTGGATCACCAGGAAGTTTGGGAAAGAAAGGAGCTTTGTTCTGAGACTTCACCTTGAGTGCTGGGTGAAAGATATCTCTATCACCCCAGGTTGATTCTTGGTTACCAGTTTTGCTCTTCTCACTAGTGGGTTGGGTGTGGGGGCGTTCAACCTACTCTAGCAAATCCACGCTTTTTCCAGTATAGGGAAAGAGGCTTTATGGGCACCTGACTTGGTGGAAGGAAATAGTGGCAGTAAATCTACGGTTGGAGACTTGGCCTCTGACAGCTGTTCATTCACACCTCTGTGGCTATTCCAGATTCAGTCTGCTTAATTGGCTTATCCTATTCATCCTGCTTTCAACTTAATCAATGTCCTCCTTGTCTGGATCTGAGGTTTACCCAAGTAAACATTTAGGAGGGGTGGAATCATTTAGGCTGAAATTAGGGAATGACAAAGTGGCCTGAAATGTGGATTTCCAGTGAAAGGGAACTAATGCAGAACTCCAGCTTGTAATTTTTACTGACTGCGTAGGTCAGACTGGTTATATTTAAGTGATTCTTTGTGAAGAATCTCTAATTGTTTTAGTTATTGTTTAGGAAAAGTAATGGGCAAGGAGAAACTGAACCTTCAGTGGTCAGTTTGCATGCAGAGATGATGTTGTTTTATTTGTCTGAATTCCCAGTTTTCCAAATACCCTGAGAGGAGAGAGACCCACAGCCACTGTCTAGATGTCCACTTAGGATCTTTTTTAAGAACTGAGAACAGGGGCCCAGCGGGATGGCTCAGTGGTCTAAAGCGCCTGCTTGGGGAAGCTTGGGCAGCTTCAGGGACCACAGTTCGATCCCTGGCGCCACATGCTGCGCCAGCCCTGCCCTCAGGTCGGGCTGAGCTGGCCATGAAAATGAGTAAATAAACAAACAAGGGTTCTGAAACAATAAGTAAATAAATAAATAAATAAATAAATAAATAAATAATTCTTTAAAAAAAAAAGAACTGAGAACAAACCTCCAGGACTGACCATCCCGTAACAAAATCATTTTCTGTCATAAACGGTTGTTAGCTTTGGTCTTTGATGTATATACTGAAGAAAAACCATCCTGACTTTCTCACTAAAAATCATACTTGGAAACTAAATGAAAATTTTTTTTCCAAGTTCCAGTTATAATGGCAAGGAATACACACACACACACACACACACACACACACACACACACACACACACACACACCTAGATTATATAACCTTATATACATTTACTTATTGGATAGCTGTGCTCTACCTTCTTTGAGAAACTATTATGGGTGACAAATTTAATAATTAACAGAATAATATTTAGTGGAAAAGCTGAGAGTTATAGCAGCAAATTTAAGGATCAGCTCCTGCAACCCCACCTATGGTACTCTATTCTGCTTGCTTATGACACCCCATTTTAGGTTCTAGCTCTGCAAATTGTAGATTTTCACATTTGATTATCAAACATGAGGCATGGAATCATTGTTTTTGCCAGACAGAAACCTCTCTAAGCAGTGCTCAGGTGGGTCTGGGTGGGCTCTGTAATCCAAGCTGCGCTTCTTCTTTGGAAACTTCATCAAATCCACCACACTTTGTGACCAAGTGCTTGGCTGAGATCCCCAAATGCCATACTCAGCTCTGCATGGCCAAAAGGGCTTTTCCCTGATGAAGGTCCCAGAACATCCTCTAGTAAGGATATAACAGAGCACCATGATTGCTGTTATGGACATGTGGCCTCTGGCCCCCAGGTGACTGAGTGATGGGCCACCTGTATGCAGCTATTTAATATTAAATGCAGTGTTGGCGAGTATTGCTGGCAGATTTGTGTGCCATGTTTTAGTTAATACACAATCAGGACAGCAATAATAAATTGCATCCACAGACACTATAAATGAGTTGTTGTTTTGCTTTATTGTAAAACAGCACCATAGTGGCAAGTCAAGGATAGGTTCAATGGAAAATTTACCCAATTTTTCACCATAGCTCAGCTATCAATCATTAATTCATTTCCAAACAATATCACAGCCAATTAGAAAATCAGAAGTGACAGAATATTGCATTGCTTTTGACAGATCGAGGTGAAATAGATTATGATAATGACATAGCTGTCAAAATAATCTATAGTTTAGAGAGGTGTATTAAAAATCCACCCTATTGAGAATTTACTTAGAAGGACTTTAATTAAAAGGAATAGCAGTGAACACAGCAAAGGTCTTGGTTTCCAAGGCAGGGCGATTGACACAGAGTCTGGCTGGTAAACCATCTTCATGCAAAGCTTTATTTATTCACTCATTTTTATGACTGGCTCAGCCCGCCCCGAGGGTAGGGCTGGCGCAGCATGTGGTGCCGGGGATCGAACCGTGGTCCCTGAAGCCGCCCAAGCCTTCCCATGCAGGCGCTTTAGACCACTGAGCCATCCCGCCAGGCCCCGCAAAGCTTTATTTAAGGCTGAAGAATTAGAAAACAAAGAGTGTGGGACCCAATCTCAGAAAAGCTTAAGAGTCCATGGGATTTGAGCTGCTTTCACTGCAATAATAAATCAGCAAATGCCAGACCTCCTGATGACTGAGTGGCTCTCTACACCCCTAGGCAGAATCCCAGGTCACCAGGACCTCAGCTCACCCTCCATTCCCATTACCTGGCTACACTACAGCTTGCATCCATTACCTGGCTACACTACAGCTTGCATGCCTCAAGTTCTTAAAGCAGATTGTCATTGGTTTTGATCTGTTTTCTGATGCAGATATTGCAAATGCTGTAAACTATTAGTTTTTATCACCTGTAAAAATAGAGTTCTCTGGAGAGAGAAGGTGTGTTATGTGAAACCTTTCAGGCCACTTTTGTTTCTCGATCTTGATGTCACCAACCATAGTGCTCATCCTAAAGAATATTTAAGTCTTCTTTCTTGGCTTCCGTGGTAAGTGGATTGCCCAAAAGACTTAGATTTAAAAGATCAGGTATGTGGGGTCTGGTAGGATGGCTTAGTGGTCTAAAGCACCTGCTTAGGAAAGCTTAGGCGGCTGCAGGGACTGCAGTTCAATCCCCGGCGCCACATGCTGTGCCAGCCCTGCACTCAGGCTCAGCCGGCCATAAAAATAAATAAATAAACAAACAAAAGTTCTGAAACAAGAAATAAATAATTAAAAGCTGTTACTATTTAAAAAAAAAATTAAAAAAAAAAAGATCAGGTATGATACTCTGTGGGTTTTCACCATTGTTCTTTCACTGTAAATAAAAGGATAAAATGTTATTTTCTTTTTTATAACTTCAGCAGTAGCACAGAGGGGATCCATCATTAGCAAATACCAGCTCCTATGCCACCAGCACTAACATAAATTCTTCCTTTAAAATATGTTCTTTTAATGAGTACAAGTTAATTTCATTCATTGGAATGTTCTTAAGAAAAAAAATGTGTTAAATTCACTTTTAAAACAGAGCATTAGAATAAGTGCTTGCCTGGCAAGCACAGGGTCCTGAGTTCAATCCCTGGTGCCGCAAAAAAAAAATTAATAAATAAAAACAAAATGAAAGGAGAGACAGAGAGACAGACTTGTGCTGTTGCTCCGCAGCCTTGTTTGGTTGGTTGCCTCTGTTGCCATTGTTGCTGTTCCACCACCATGAACTGCTACTCTCTGCCATGTACCACTCAGCCTTGGAGCCAGCCGAATATGGACTGAGACCTCCAGTAATTGTGAGCTAAGAAACCTTTCATTCATAAATAAATAAATAAATAAATAAATAAATAAATAAATAGAAATAAAATGAAACAGAGTGTTGAAGCAAGTTAAAATTGATACATGTGAACCATTTCTTGATGAAAGAAACATAAAAGGTAAAGATTTAATTTCTTGGATGAAATAAAAACCCTGCACATCTGGAAAACAAGGAAATGAACAATTTAAATTTCAGCATGATGCTCTCAGTGAGTTTTGTAGCAGCCTTTGGTCAGCACCCTTCTCAGAGGCTTTGGATTTAAAATCGTGATGCCAATTTAACTTTTATACACAGTGAGACTCTGGATATTAAAATTAACGAGCGTGGTGCTAGAGAGATAGCTCGGTAGAGTAAGTGCTAGCAAGCTCAGGGTCCTGAGTTCAATCCCCATTACAGGAAAGAAAGAAAGAGAGAGAGAGAGAGAGAGAGAGAGAGAGAGAGAGAGAAGGAAGGAAGGAAGTTAATGAGTGTGGTGTGTAGGAAAGTTATTATACCACTACATCTCCAGTTGTGCCTCCTTTGGCGCATTGAGTCACAGAACTTTCTCAGAGATGTGGTTTTCTTGTATGTACTCTTAGATTTAAGGTGAAGACTGTGCTCTAGTTGCTATCCTAGACAGAATGCACATCTTTTTCCTTGGCAAGATTTGTACCACTTCAGACTTTTTTGTAAATGGAAATAAATTAAAAATCACTTTCTAACCCCCACCTGTGATGATAATGTTTGGCTAGATGTCATTAAGTATTACTGAGTTTGGTTCCTGTGAGAATTGACTCTGGAAAATCCAGTAGGAAATACTTAATTTTTAAAATCCAGTTCATTAAATGTGGATTAACTATTTCTACTACCCCAGCAAGCACAAGGTGAGCCAGGATGTCTCATATCAAAAAGCAAAGATTGGCTCTAAATCCAATGAGATCATTTCAAAGCACACAGAAATCTAGATTGAAAGTGTTCTGCTGGGATTCACTGAGCCCCAGAAAAAATAAAAAGAATAATGACAATTACTTTGTGAACCATTTGATTAATTTTTAAAACTCTGTAAGTTTATTGTGGGTCACAGAAAATATAGAGAGGAAAGGCCTCAAGCAGTGTTCTCCAACTGTCTTGGCACCAGGGATTTCATGGGAGACAATTTTCCATGAACCACATGGTGGGGAGGGGCTGGAGGGGTGATGGCATGGCATGGTTCTGTATGATTCACAGGCATTACATTAATTGTGTATGGTGTTCGTTGTTGTTCTATTGTACTATAAGTGCACAGCTTAGTCCTGCACATATGTAGTACACAGGAGGGTTTCTCTGGGAGAAACCCTCTGAGAGAGTCCAGTGGTATTAGTGGTGGACTTCAAGGGGTAATGCTACTGATGGGGAGTGGCTGTTTATACAGGTAAAGTGGCACCAGTATGGAGTCATGGGTTAGGGACCCCTAGTCCAGAGGCTTTTACAAAGGAATATCAAGGACAATTAAAAAGCACAAGGTTTCAGTTTTAAAGTTTCCATGGCACTCACTAATTCAGGTAAACATCGTCATTGGTTCCTTACACTAATTGCTTTTCTTCATGGACTAAAAGTACCACTACACAGAGATGTTAATTACCAGTAAAAGTGAGGCTTTACAGTGGAGTGGGTGGGAAGTCCTTTCCCAATCAAGGGATCAAACATAACTTTGTTACCACCAGTGAAACCACTTGCCAAGTAGGCCACCTGTGGATTGAGCCGGTAGTGTACAGCGTCTAGTGTGTTGCATTTGTGCTAAAAATGTTTCAACAGAATCTAAATATGAGAAAGCACTTCCACAAGTCAACTGTGATTCTGCCCCTGAAATGCCCTGGATTCTTGGAGTCAGTGGTTTGCAAAGGAAAGCAGGGCTGGTGACAGAGGGAGGAGGATGAGAGGACTGCACAAAGGAAATGGGTGACAGAGTACAGTAATGTGTAGCGGGTGGACTCTATTAGATAAGCAATCACAAGGAAAATATTTTCACTTGAAGGACAGTTCGGGGAATTTGAACATGGACTATCTTGTATGCATTAGATAATATGCACTTGTTCCTTTTCTCAGATGTGATAATGTGGTTATGTAGGAGGGCGTGTAATTGTTAACATATTTATGCAGAAATATATAAGGATCAGATGTTGGAACATCAGCAACATTTACATGGTATGACGAGAGAGAGAGAATCTTGGAATAACAAAATGTTAACTTGCTTAATCTAAGTAAAAAATATATTTATATTTATTATACCACCCCTGTACTCCTTTATTTAATATAACTTTGAAATTGCCTAGGTTAAATAGTTGAAGAGCAGGATAGATGTATGCATTTGAAGAGCTTCATGGTCAGTGGTCTGGGTACCAGTTTATGACAAAACTCTATCATCCATGGGGAAGTGTTTTTTTGTTGTTGGTTTTTTTTTTTTCTGGAACTGGAGATTGAACTTAGGACTTTGCACTTGCCAGGCAGGCACTTGTGCCCCTGAGCTATCTCCCTGGCCTGAGAAGTGTTTATTAATCTAGCATGAAATTGGAAAAATAAGAGTTTTCATAAAAAAAATTGTCTAATTTAACTGATAATTGTCACTCATGGTGCCACCTCATTGTCTTATGTTCTGTCTGGACTCCCTTTCTAGTGATAACCATTGTAGTAGCAGTGGCTCTCAGTAGGGTGAGCACTGCATTAGCACAGTGATTTAATTCACTTACTCACTTAATAGCACTGTCCTGGCTGTCAGGTGCTAGATGCGAACAAGAGAAAATTTGGACCCAGAGACAGATGTAACAGCCTCATGGACAACTGTGTCCCACCCCACTCTTTTCTCCTCCCAGGGGAACCATCATGAGTTTGATTACTTCTTGTCTGTTGTTTTGTTCACACCTATATGTACTCATGCATAGTGGTATTTTGTGTATTTTGGAATCAACATGCATGACATCATGTCATGTGTATCTTTTGGAACCTTGCTTCTCGGGGTCCGGAGATTGTTGGTGTCCGTTTCCACTGCTGTTCTGTCATGTATTTAGCTGCTTCTCTATGCCTCCGTTGACTGGTTCTGCTGTTGGTAACTGGTCTCGGTGTTTTACTGTGAGAACTCTACTTCTTACTAATGCTCCTCCTTCCTCTTTCTTGGAGAATAGAAGATTACAGAAATGACCACAGTGACCGTGCTTATAGTCATGGCCAGTTGTTGAAGCCCTGGGAAGTCACTGATGTGACTTCTTATTTAATCTTGACAATCATTTATTATACAAGCTAGGTACTGAGACCTGACTTCACATAACATTGGCCAAGGTCCCACAAGGCAGTTAAGTGTCAGATCTGGGACTTGAGACCATTTATTGGATGGGAGAGCTGAGAGTATGAGTTGTGTTCCCTGGAAAATGTGACTGCACGCTATCCTTCCCTCATCTGATCAGGAAGGTGTCAAAACCAGTAGTGTTCGAGGGAGCTCCAAAACACATACGTGCATAATGGTCTTCATCCTGTTAAAACACTGAATCAGCTGTTGCCATGGTTTCCCTCTAACTGGGTTTTTTTTTTTGCTTGCCTGTCACTTCAGGAGTTGAACCAACTGAAAGGTTCCTCACCCTCACTTATAATGATCATTAAGAGTGTAATGGAGACAGAGTACTTGCCTCATTGAATTAACCTTTCATTAAGAGAAGGAAAGTCTAAAATTATGTATGGTGCTTACCTATCAGCTCTGACAAGCATATGTACATATCTATAATCACATCTTCATGGAAGATTTTGAGGACAAGCCGGAGTCTTTATTTCCAGCAAATCAAGAAGATTTGAAAAGATTTTTTTTCACTTTTTCTCTCTCACATTCAGCAAGGCTACTCCCATACTCATTTAGTAGGTCACAAAATGATTCATATTTGAAGAAAATTGCTTAATAAAGTATGAAATTAGGATTCTGGTTCCAGATGTTGCCAGAGGAAACCTTTCTGATGAAGCAGTGCTGTCTGTGGGGGTGGCTGGCGAGGTGCTTAGAAACAGTCTGCACTTATGGGGGGCTGCCCTTCCCCTGTAGAGACCCCAGCATTTATGTGCACAGATTAAGGTGCCCTGTATTTTCCTCTCATTTTATATTGAGAACAACTGAAACAAAAAATAAGGGTCTTTAAAAAATGCATCAACCCAAGGTGGAAGGAGTAGGCAGCTTTCCTTCCATCATATTTTAAAAGGAAGCCTAAAAAGGATCCTTCAGTCACCCCACAGTGCTTTCAAGACTAATGTTGTACAACTAGAATTACTTGGTGTTTTTAAGAAGTTCTTTTGTGCAGGTCAGCATGGTGGCAGCTCACACCTATAATCCTAACTCTTGAGAGGCCGAGGCAGGAAGATCATTTTGAATTCAAGGCCACCCTGGGTTACAAAGTGAGTTCAAGGCCAACTTGGACCACATAGTAAGCACCTGTCTCAGAAGGAAAGAGAGAGAGAGAGAGAGAGAGAGAGAGAGAGAGAGAGAGAGAGAGAGAGAGAAGCAAATATTCAAACATCCTTTTGTAATTTTTCAAAATAATAAATATAAGGCTCTGTCATTGATGGCCAGGGGTATTGATGGATTTTTAAAAATTATTTAATTAAACAGTTTATGTAAAATGTGAGGTGACCTAAATTCCCACTGGGGACAAGGTAGCCTAAATGATTAGAGCAGCAGTTCTCAACCTGTGGGTCACGACCCCAGCAGGGGATCAAACAACCAAAACACAGGGGTCGCCTAAAGCCATTCCGAATCATAACTGTAGCAAAATTACAGTTTTGAAGTAGCCACCAAAATTATTTTTTGGTTTGGGGTCACTGCAACATGAGGAACTGAGTTGCGGGGTCACAGCATTAAAAAGGTTGAGAACCACTGGATTAGAGAATTTTAAGTTGTTAACTACTGATTTCTGACCTATGATCCTAATTGAGAGTTCAGTGACTGCCCCCTGGAGAGCACAGAGTGATGTACCCTGCCCTGAGAAGGGGCCCCAACCAAGGTCCCTCTGAAGGGACTACACATCCATGGGCTTCATGTCGCTGCAGGGACTAGCCCTGTGACCCCAGAGCCAAGACTTGTATGGGGCTTGCAGAGACCTGTTCTATCCACTGGGTGCCTTTGGAGGTGCTGAGATCCCCATCTTCCGTGTGGAAGTCACCATCCCCTCTGGAGCCTGGCAGATGGCACTTTACAACCCTTTGCAAAAAATAACACCTATGTGTAAAAGTGGCTGCAGTTTCTCTAGCTTTAATTGTGCTTTTGCTTCTAAATAGCTCAGCTAGATGTCTCAAGTCGCTAGTAGTTTGACCTCATTCTGGCCTTCCCGCTTTGCTATGAAAGCTTTCTATGTATTTTAGCTTTTCTCTCTCTTTTTTTTTTTTTGTGAATGGTGCCTCTCTCCTTCCCCTTTTCTAATAATGCTGCTGCTTTATCTCTCTTCCATTCATTTTTTTCTTTGTTCCTTTGTTTTTGCTGCATGGAGACTCTCTGCTGTACAAGTGTAAGTATCTTTTCACGGCTCTGCAGTTTCTGGCTATCCTACTGCTGTGTTTGCTTCCGTGCTGCCTTACTAGTGTTCCGGGAAACTATAGTATTGTCATCCATCTGCAGATCCAGAATTAATAATTTAGAGACAGAGTTGAGATTTATAGCTGGGCATGGTGGTCCACACCTATAATCCCAGCACTTGGCAGGCTGAAGCAAGAGGATTTCCATGAATTCAGGGCTAGCCTAAGATGCCTACATAACAAGTTCAAGGACAGCCTGAACTGCCTAGCTAGACTCTGTCTCAAGAAAAAGGTTTGAGAGCTGATGAGTTAGCTCAGCTGTCTAAAACACCTGCTTAGGCAATTGTAGGTACCCTAGTTTGATCCCTGGCACTACATGCTGCACCAGCCCCACCCCCAAGACAGGCTGAGCAAGCCATAACATAATAAATAAGTAAAGTTAAAAAGAAAAGAAAAAGAGTTGGGTGTTACAAAATGGGTCAGCTAGTAAGAAAGGAAATAATTTAAAATATCCCCTACAATTGCCCGAAAACAAGGGGATGTTGGTGAAGAATGGGTTGTCACACATGGGAAGAAAAGTGCTCATACTACTCCTAGAATTAAAAAAAAAAGAAGGGCAACCACAAAGCTTTCAAGCTGTTGGGATTTTTTCTGGTTCCTCTCATAGCACTTATTTCACACTCAGGGTTATAGAAAATTAGCTTTATGATTCGTTTTTTATGTTAGAAGTTGTCCTGATCTGCTTTTCAGTTTGTTACTATTTGGTTTTTCTAATCCTCAGAAAAAGTGACAATGGCTTCTTGAGCTTGGAATAAGATTTTTATTTGTTGCTCTTTGTGTAAACTTAGAAAATCAAGTAAGAAAACTACTTTAAGCTATTTTCACAGTGATACAAGCCATCAGTTGTTTTAAAACAAATTGATATGTCTAGAAATTACCTGCCAAAAGTGGGTTGAACAAGGAAGCAATATTGTATGATTTATAAGGTTCCAACATTAGTTTATAACTTGAGGTTAGAGTGGACATCTGGGTCTTTATTGAGCTACTCACAGAATGTAAAAGTCAGATTTCAGAATAACCTTGCACTTGATGTTTCTTTTGGATTTTTAGAAAACATAGTTATTCTTTTCACATTGCATTGTGAATGTAACACTGAGGTTTACTGATGGTTCTAAGGCTTTTCCAAAATTATGTTTGAAAATAAAGGTTTAATGCGGTTTTCTTCAAATTTCTTTAGGATGTGAATATTGAAATTTGCCTACTCATAAAACATAGTTTTAAAAATAAGTTAATTTTTGTCTAGGCTTAGCATTAACAGTTGACAGTGTTCCTCATGGTTGGTTTATGAAAAATGCACCTCTGCCCGTGTCTGGTGGATAAGGCTATGCTCGAATGATACCAAGGCACTGGTGGTATCCCAGGAGATCCACGAGGACTAAAAAGCAACCTGAGAAGAATTAACCTTTTTCATTTTTGTACTGAAAGAAAGATAACTCCTCCACCTGAGAAAAGGTGAAGTCAGGTTGCAATCCCTCAACCACGTGTTGGTGGGAAGAATGTAAACAAACCAGGTTTCTAGACAAACATTGGGTGAATAGTCATAGTTTGTTTGTTTTAACATTTCATCTTACTACAGAGTTACATGTACTTGGACTGTAGGAATAGTCTAATAAGACTGAGCAAGTATATATTTTCTGTGCAACTAAGGAAGAAAAAAAATTCCAATAATGGATAAATGTAAGAGAAGTAAGATTCACTTTTTTTTTCTGTTTTTATGCTTAAACTCTATGAGAGGAGATTAAAATCAATTGCATTTTAATGTTAGCTATAAAAAATACTGATTGCAAGTTTCTTGTTGCCCGAAGGCTGTTAGCTCCCAGACATAGCAAAACTTCTGGACCAACAGATAGGATAAATTTAATGAAAAAGTTTTCATGGGAAATGTAATTAGGAGTTATTTACACTTGTTTTTTGTTTTTTTGTTTTTTTGTTTTTTTAATTTATTTTATTTATTTATTTATTTATTTTTCTTGTTTCAGAACCTTCATTTGTTTATTCACTAATTTTTATGGCCGGTTCAGCCCGCTCTGAGGGCAGGGCTGGCGCAGCATGTGGTGCCGGGGATCAAACCGGGGTCCCTGAAGCCGCCCAAGCTTCCCCAAGCAGGTGCTTTAGACCACTGAGCCATCCCGCCGGGCCCCAATTTACACTTGTAAAGAGCATTCAAAATATAGGAAAGCAATGAAACACACTAGAATGCATTCTCCAGTGTGCAAACTGGTTGATGATCAAAGTTCTAGGCATTCAAAAGCTAGCTCAGGAAGACAAAAGCCAGTTCCCTTTTGACTGATGTCTCCAAAACGCCTGATGGTTCTTATGCTTCTTGATGCATCTCTAAAGTTAGGTTAACCTAAATGTTCCATTTTTAGATGTGCATCAGATGTAAATGAGTTTCTTTATTGTATACATTCTTTGACATGTATATACATGCATATATACATATAATTATATGTTCCTTTTCATATATTTAAAATTATATATCTGAATTGTTACATTTTTCATATATTTGCTATCAATTTTCAAGGCTCTACCGATCAGGAAATTGGAGCCCAATTATTTTTGCCCATGAGTACCTTTTCTATGAAATCTAATCAAGAGGCACAGGTTGGGGGAGGAGCGAAAAGGAAGACATCTTTGTCCCGTGCATATATATATATATATATTTTTTTTAATATCTTTTTTGCTATTTGTGATGGTCTCAATGAAATGGGCTAGAAGTTTCATTCTAAGCTACTTCTTGGTCTTTTGTCTCTGGTGGTCATACCTAAAGTGCATAGAATGGTGAAAGACTTTGTACAATGAAGTACAGCATGCACTTTGCTAATCTGCATCTCCTGAGAACTCATTACCATCAGAGCTTCACTTGATGAATGCAGCCCATGGACTTCCTCAGTCAGCTGCAAGGCCAAGCTGGAGAAGAACCATCATCAAACTGGATCCCATTCCAGTTGCATTGTGCCCGCTGGTTTTTATTGACTGGTATTTTTCTTTAAACCTGCAGAGCCCGTTACTTTATACACAGCTCTTCCTCAGATTATTGCCTTTAACAAAGCCTTGACAGGACCAATTCAGCAAGCTTCATTTTCTATTTCAGGAAAACCATTCTAGATTTAAATATAACTGCTCTTAATTTTCCCCCTTTCTTTCAACAATAGGTAATAGCAGAAGGATGTTATTATTAAAATTGGCATACTGTCAAAGCTGTAGAGTTGTTTACTTTTAAAGGTCAGGATGAACCAATTTATTTGAATCGAGGAATATTTTTCAAATGTGTATTTTTGAGGAAGCCTTAGGTGACAGCCTGATAAATGAAAGTGTAAAAATCAAGTTCTTTCAGTAGCATTGTCTCTTAATTTATACAGTGCCAGCCTCAAACCAGTTCAGTCATGGCCACAGCCCATCTGCCTGGCTAGTGTGGTAGAAAGTAGATCCTATCTCTGATCCATCTGGGTTCTCAGTCTTTATTGGTTTCTGGTACTTACTTTGTCCTTCCAGTTTTTTATGTTACTGATGACAGAGCTTCCTCAAAGCTTCAGCATTTGTATGATGGGCTTTTTTTTTTTTTTTTTTTTTCAATGCGTTTGGTACAGGGTCTCACTAAGCAGCTTGGACTTGTAGTGATCCTCTTGTTTTTAGCCTCCCCAGCATTGGGATTACAAACATGTGCCACATCTGGTCTCAGTGACTGGTTCATTGTGCTGGGGCGGGACGGAGGGGCAATGCAGCATGTGGTGCCAGGGATTGAGTCCAGGTCCCTGCACTTGCCTGAGCAGGTGCTTAGTGCACTGAGCTATCTCACCAGGCCCAACACTCATATGATGGAAGTGGTAGAGAAAGTGGTAAGAAGAGAACATCTCTCTAATGTGTTATGCTGTCCACAGTTTGTATGGATCCTGGGAAAACAC
>PVJA010007936.1:19588-46722 GCA_004027025.1 Myocastor coypus | reverse complement strand
ACATCTCTCTAATGTGTTATGCTGTCCACAGTTTGTATGGATCCTGGGAAAACACTCTCACCTTTTGGTCTTGGGTTGGGTTTCATTTTTTAAAAGACTGGCAGTGTCTAAAACATCTTACAGGACGTGCCAGCTGGTAGAGCTTTTGTACTGTAATACCTTCTTCTAACTGATCTTTACCCAAGATGCAAATACCTGAATCTTTGCATCTGAACCAGAGTTAAACAGCTTTATTTGTTGAAGTGACACATGAAGACTGCCACATGCTGACAGTGACGTTACTGTGACAATGAATTGTTTTTAATTTTTGTGACTGATTTTATAGGCTTTGAATTTCATTCTCTATGACCATTTGAATGTCGTCATGTGACATGCAGGGAATGAAATTCTGTATCTTTCTTGCTTTTCCTTAGCTACAGAAATAGGTTATAACTAGTTAAGGAGAATGAAAAAGCAGAAAGTTAGCCATATTGTTTGAGAAAGCTCTAACAGAAATGTCACTTCAGCCTCTGAGTCAAGCTATTAGTGATCCTTTGAACTGTTCTCCAAAGGAGCAAGACAAATACTGAGTTGAGTCAGTGGACCTAGAATGTTCTGAAGTTTGATAGGCAACGTCTCTGCAACTACTTGTCTAAGTGCTTGCTTTATTTTATTACCAGATGACTCCTAAGTCCAAACGGAAGAGTATCCACAGCCGGATGCTGCGGCCTGTTTCCAGGGCTTTTGGTAAGTACATGGCCAGCATAGACTGTTTGCCTATCTCTGAGGCATTTCCACAGGACCTGGGGCCACTCTGGCCATAGTTCAGAGGGACACTGTGTATGTGGATGGTTTTTGTCTTGATAAGCTGAAAATGGCTTTTCTGAGTTTTTCTGTTCATTGCTGTGTTGCGCTGCACTTTGGCCTTAAGCTGTGTTCTGTTGTAGAAATGGAGTTTGACCTGGACAAAGCCCTGGAAGAGGTGCCGATTCATGTGGAAGACCCGCCCTTCCCGTCCACCAGGCAGGAGAAGCGGAGCTCAGGGTTCATCTCTGAGTTGCCCTCCGAGGAGGGCAGGAAACTGGAGCACTTTACCAAGCTAAGGCCAAAGCGGAACAAAAAGCAGCAGCCCACACAGGCGGCGGTAGGTGGGCACGCGGCGGAGGCCTTCTCTCCGCTTACCCCAAAAGCATACAGTTATGGGGACTGGGCCCTTTCTATAAGTGGTGTGTTCACTCACTGCTGTGTAGCTCTGAGAGAGGCACACTGTGAAGTTCTCTACTCTTCAGAACATAGCTATTAGAAGACCCTAGAAAAATACCAGGCCCTGGGGTGAGGTGCAAAGGTTATGTCTGTAGCATTTTACAGTGTCTGGAATGAAAGATATGAATTTATTAGCAAAAAACTTAGGTGTAGTTGATTTTGGGGTACACACATACACTCCTGCCCCCTCCAGCAGGGTCTCCCTGCTGAGGCCTTTGCACCTGCTGAGCTGCATGTATGGCCCCGAGTGGGTACACCAGTGTGACTCAGCTTTGCCCCAGTAGAAGGTTGGAATATCAGTGCAGAGGAGCCTGAGTGTGACGGATGTGTTGATGACTTCCCTGTCCTAAAATAGCCAAGCTTCTTGACAGATTGTCCCATCTCCTGGCTCTTGGCAGTCCCCAGGGTCTTCTCTTCCTATCTGCTCCCTCCAGTACCACCCTACGATTCATGTGCACCCCACCCTGGCCAAGCCCTACCCAGCACTCTCCCAAGCCATTCTTCCTCTTCTCTGATGTCTGTGTAGTACATGACACTAGAAGGGGACACCTTCCTCATGGAAGCGCCCCCCCCAATCCTGGAGCTTTTGCTCACTGCATCACCCACGAAGCCCCCCATTTTCTGTTCGTCTACATGTGCTCTGTTATTCAGGACAACTGTCTCGGGGCAACTGGTCTTTCAGAGAGGAGTCAGCCGCCTCAACACCTCAGACCCAGAGTATTCAAAGCCCAGAGCTTCACTCACCTGCCACCCTGCCCCTCTGTTAAGCCCTCTGTCCCCTGAGGGGCATCACCAGTAGACAGGATGTAGACTCAGGCCTGGCCTGGTCACCCGCAGTCCCCCTTCCTCCTTGCTAGATGAGCCTCCCTGCTCTCCCCTGGGCTGGTAGCTACTCTTGCGTCTTTCAGATCTTGTCTCCAACAAGTCCATGCCTCTACCTGTGAGCCCTCTCTGTTTCCATGCAGGACTCCAGGGAGACTTGTGTCACAGACTGGGCATAGTGCACAGCCCGAGCAACTGTTCCTGCCCAGCTCTGTCATCACGTGCTCCTTTTATCAGCCCTGTCTTCCTCTGTAGTTCTGGGCAGGGCTGGAACATTTTACCCATGGTGACATGCTCAGTACTCAGAACACTCAGTGTTGCTGAGTAATTACTGGGTAAAATGGCTGCAGGCAGGAGACACAGCTGGATGCGGCTCACAGCAATCTGCCTGGTGAGCGGTTGGTTACTCACACTAGACCAGGCTCGTGTGTTTGGTTTATTGACCCCATGTGAATGGTGTTTGTTAACGCCATTTGAAAACCAAAAACCTTCTATGTGCATCATATTCCAATGTATTTGACTTTTAGATTCTTTATTGCACTATTACATAATTCCTTTTTAAATAAGGAAAAGGCTTTGTGGAGTGGGTACTAGGGATTAAACCTCAGACCATTGCTCTAAGCTATATTCCCAGCCCTTTTTATTTACTGTTTTGATATAAGATGTTGGTAAATTGCCCAGGTTGGGCTCGAACTTGAGATTTGCTTGCTTCAGAATCCCAGAGCATTGGTGTTACAGCTTGTGCCACCATCTCTGCTTGAAAGAGAAAAGCCACCTTCTCACCCAGTAGCTCACACTGTAAATTCCAGATTCGTTGTGGGATAAATGGCTCTGGAGAATTATCAGCAGTGGAATACATTGGAATGATGGCTTAAGCTGCCCCATGTTTCGGTCAGTGACTGTTGGAAAGAGACTTGCATTCTCTTTTCTTTATGCCTTTGAAAAGTGAAAAGTAGAGGAAGCTGGAAAGGGAGCTTGGAACTGTAGGGAGACAGAATTTCTTCTCACCCATTACACGAAAGTTCTGGTTGCAAAAGACAGATGAACGAGAGAAAAGTATGACGGAAGGTATGCAGTGTTGGTTTTCACCACATCATGGGCACCTTCAGAACTAAGCCAAGGAAGAGGGTGCAGCCATTCTGCTGGAAAGTGAGGTGCAGAGCCCGGTGCGCACACCAGAGGCTGTGGGCCAGGTCTGACAGCTGCCAGCTTGACCTTGATATAACTTCCACCAGCAGCGACTTGACCACTTGGTAAATAAGCCTGAGCAATTCCATCCACAGGGCCTGCCGAGAACAGGGTAGTGGCCCCTGTGTCACCCCACCTCTGCAACTGCCTGCTTCCACCTGTGCCTTGGTTTCTAATCTGACCCTGCCACCTGTGAGGACCGTCTCCCCAAGGAGGGAGCTTAAAAAATGATCCACATATGAGCTTTGGGAGTGTGGATCTGGAGCAGACACCTGAGTGGCCCCCACATCTTCTGAGTTGGTGTCACACACCAACAGCTGCCTCCTGTGCTTGCCACGCCCTGCACCCCTGGCCAGGGATGAAACATTCAACTCTAATTAAAGCTGATGAAGCCCTGCTGCCACATTTCCCCTGAGCATCACAATGCTTGGAGGGTCTTTGGAGCCACCTCTCCTAGTCCCTTGCTATGCACTTAAAAAGCCCAGTGTGGCCACCAGCAGGCCATTCCTTCCACATTGAGCTCTTGCTCTGCAGCTGCGAAGCCCTTCTTATTAGTTGCAAATTATCTCCTGTGTTGTTAAAAATATTGAGAGTTTTCACTTAGCCACCTTGTTTTAGTCTTCTGGAGTGGCACATGCTGTGCAAGTCTCTTCTCTGGAATTCCAAATATTTGAGGGTCATTGCAAGGTCTTCTCTTCTACAATCTAAATTTCCTCTTCCTTCCATGTTCCTCAAATCTATAAGTCGTGCTACTCTGCCATGACTAAATTCCAGGATTGCCCATTTCATTCCTTCTTTTTAGGACTGCACTCCGTGGCAATGCATTTGGAACCCCTCCTGTCTCCAGGAGCTAGTCCTAGTACCTGTTCCTTTTCCCAATAAGTTTTCCATCATCAGGTGACCAGTATTGGCCTTAGCCTTAGAGAATGCCTATAATCTCTTGTTTTAAGCATATTTCAGGCAGAGGAAAGGGATAAACATGCAATGGAATTTAGAATATGTAATCAGAACTTATTTGGAAATGCTTAGTAGATGTCCAGTTATAGCTCACAGCCCCGAAATGAACCACATTCTATCCATGTATGCAAAGGAATCCAGGAAGCTAAATTTCAGTTGATCACAGTGATTCTCAGGATAAGCCAAGATTTTATTGTTAAGTAAATGTGACCAAACAATAGATAGAAGTATAGCAGTTCCTGCTGGTGTTTGTTCAGTTGAGAAACATTTTGTTTATCTTATTTTACTATTTTTGTTCAAAGAATTATTTTTGTTTGTATTTTTGGTATTTCCTGGGATTTCATAGTTTTTCTTAATCTGCTCTGCTGAAGCTCATAAACAGAATTTTTTAATGTCGTGCCACTGTGGATCAGGATATTTTTGCTGAGTTTTGTTGTACTGCTAAGGCATTGCTTCCTAAAATGTTTGTTTGGTTGGTTTGATTTGGTTTGGTTTTTAAGAGCAGAATATCTATTTAATAAAGCTGTATTTACTGGGGAAAGAAAATTTGTCAGAAATTAAAAAAAGGGGTCCTGCTTTTCAAGCAAATTTTATAGTGCCAAAGCACTGACATAGGAGAAAGAAACTCCCAACCTGAAAGTTATCTGGGACGGGTTTATGTTCTCTAAAACCAAAGGATGAATTATAGGAACAATGGGGATTAAGAGCAAAATATATTGAAGGAAAGAAAGCTTTTGTTTGAGAGAGGGACGGAAAGGGACCTGCATGGGTTGCCCTTTGTTCTTTGAGACAGGGTCTCACTGTGTAGTTCAGAGTGGCCTGTAATTCACTATGTAGCCCAAGCTGACCTTGAACTCACTGTGAGCCTCCTGGCTCAGCTTCCCAAGTGCTGGAATTGCAGGTGTGCACCACCTCACCCAGACATTCCTGATATGTTAATAGGATTTTTGCGTCTGTGTGTATAAATGAGAGTCCCACACGTTTCCTTTTTCTTGTCTAGACTCCATCACTTTGGGTTTCACAGTTGCGCTGTGTTCATAACCTGAGTTGGGAAGCTCTCACTGCTTTCCTAGCCTCTGCAGTCATTGGCCTGTGGTAGACACTGTCTGTTCCTCTTCTGGGAAGCCACTGTGGCTGAAGTGTCTGGGAAGCATGTATGCGATCCCCATGGAGGCTTGAGTGTTTTTAACTAGAATTTTTGTTTGTTGCTATAGATCTGTTTGGTTTACGTAATTCTTCTGGAGACAACTTTGGTAATTTCTATTTTTCTACAATAAACACTTTTTTAAAAAAGAGTTTTAATCTCTGCTGTATGGATAGCAACATCTCCTTTTTCTCATTTCCAGTTTACTTTAATGCCCTTTTTCAGCACTTGGCTGTTTGGCTTTCTTATTGATCTTTTTCAGAGACCTAACTTCCAGCTCACGCTCATCTGTTAGTTTTTACGCACGGCCTTCATTTTATTTCCTCTGGGCCTCTCACTTCCCCTTGATTCCTTACCCTGTCAGCCTTCTGTGTGTCGTGTGTGTGTAGGATCCCGCGGTTGTTCCGCTCACTAATGAGCACCTTCTGGGTGTATCTGTTCCTGCCCACCCGTTTCCAGCGACCCGGTCTTTGAAGCTGCAGTGAGTGTTGGCAGCTGCCTTGTCAGGTCCAGGTTAGGTGCCTGCTGTGCCTCCCTGCAGTGGTCACGTTCACCATCCTGGCAGAGAGAAGGCAGAGGGTGGGCAGAGCTGTCTCCAGTCCTTGTGGCCACCTCTGAGCATTCACCAGTTATCCTTTTAGCATTTACTTATACATTGAGGTGTGAAAGACTGCCTTTTTCACTTCTCAAGTAGCAGCAGTGGCTACTCTGATAAGCAGGCACTGTTCTGGAACCATGAAAGCAGCCAGGCTGACCAGGGTTTGGGTTCCTGTCTTCCTCTGCGCAGCTGCGTGGCTCTTTCCACCCAGACGTTTATCCTCCTTGACAGAAAAGACAGGAATCCAATCTTTTCCTGTGTGAGAAAATGAGCTAAAGCAGTTTGTGCATTTGGCCTTGAACTCTGTCCCAGACTCCATTTCACCCCTCGCTTCAGCCTCTCTGCTGCTCTTCCTGCAGCCCCCTCCTGCTGCCTTCCACTTAGCAGCTGCATTTTAAAATGTGCCTCACTGGCACTCTCTCTCCTCAGTCCTGGATTTCTCAGAATCCATCCACACTGGTGTCTTTAGCTTTAAAGGGATAAGGTGGGGCTGGGGATCTAAAGGCCTGGCCTGGCCTGGCCTGCAGGGAGCAGATGGCTTTGTTCAGCTCTGCTCCTCCATCTCCGAGACCCCGACCTTCTTCACATCCCCAGAGAGCCTTGCACCAGCTGTGAATTCTCTTTCAAAGACTAGGGCTAAGAGGAAAAATTATACAAGTAAAATGTAATATTTTTCTCTTAAAACAGAAAAGAGAGTCACTTGAGGGAAGCTGCATATTAAAACCATGTGTTGTGGGTCACATGCTTCTTAATCCCGCACTCAGTGACCTGTATGGGAGCCCCTCTTTCTCTGAGCTGCCGTTTGATCTGTGACTAACCAACTGCTAAGACAAAACTCATTTCAGCTCAAAGGAGAGATGTGAGAGAGAACTCTTAGGGCACAGAACATGCGTAAGCCACCAGTCTGTTTCGCAGCATAAGGGACTGCTGTTGCTGTAGGTAGTCTTGTCTCCATTCTTTTTAAAAAAGAAAAATGTTGAGACCAGCAAGTTCTGTACTATGTCCTGTGAAGTCAATAGAAATGTTGAGAGTGAGCTTCTTTCTCCGAATTGCTGAATTAAGAACCCCTCCAGTCCTCTGCTCACTGTGGGATACAGGGAAACCTTGCTCTAACGGGAGTAAAATACCATGCGGATGGGTGGCGTCATTGTTTCTATACATGAGCTTGTTACTCAGTCACTGCCTATTGTTTGTTGTCTCCTCGCTTGTCAGTTTCTTCATTGTGGCCTCTCCACAGCCTACTTAGATCCAAGTTCTGTGTTCATTCAGCATGAGTACTCACCTGGCAGGGTGTTTCTGTTGAATTTTAGGAACACTCTGTTTTATTCCTCCTGTCAGGGTGATGGCTGTCCCCACAGCCTATGTTCCAGTGGGTTAGGCAGTGGCTGTCTTAGTGAGCCTTCTTCCCCTCATGTCCCATACATGCTACCCGATCTAGTGATTGGTGGTTACCTAGTTAAGTTGGGTGGGAGTAACGCTGCTTCTGTTTTTTGCAGGTTTGCGCTGCTGCCATAGTCTCCCAAGATGGGGAGCAGAATGGTCTAATGGGGAGAGTGGACGAAGGCGTAGATGAATTTTTTACTAAGAAAGTGACCAAAATGGATTCCAAGTGAGTTTATTTGATTCTCATTCTATAGTACTGTTTAATTCACATCTAGATTACTCTCAGGTACAACCTAACTTACTCTGTTAAGTCTAACTTCATAAGGAAGTTTCACTGTTCTATTAGTTTTGCAAAGTATCTCCAAGCCAGCCACATCAGTGTCACTTGGGAGCTAATTAGAGGCACAGATTCTCAGCCTGGCCCTAGTCCTACTGAATCCAAAATTCTGGAGGTGGACTGGGCAGAATCCTTCCAGGATACTGTGAAGCACTTTCCAGTGTGTGAACTGCTGTGATATTCTAAACTCGAACTAAAAGCCACACCACCCGAGGTGTTCCTTTAGGGCCGTGATGGCAAGCCATACAGAGTTTGGTCACAACGAAGAGCCACATGTGGCACATGTGCCATCAGTTCTCCATTACTACTGTAGGGCTCTATCCTGTTCATCTGGATGATTTCATTATGGCGCTGTAAGCTTTTGCAGGCTGGAATTGCTTTCTGTAGACATTCCTCTTCTTCATAATTGGATGTGTTCCCTGTTGGGGGCATGGATAGGTCTTTAAATGGCATGATCTAACAGTGTCTTAATGACAGCAGCATTAGTGGAGAGGCTTCAGGGTTAGTCTCTCAGGAGTTTCCTTATTAATAAGATGGAGTTTCCTTGGAAGACAGTTTAGCGGTACTTCTACAAATAGTTGTTTAACTTGAGACACTTCAGTTTGTAAGTGTAATTTGTATCAAGTTATTTAATTGCCAAGGAAATGCAGATCCATCCTATAAAACATTCCTAACAAGGATCTGTGTCTGAGCAGTGTTCTCCTCCTTGAAATATGGAGTCAGGGATGAACTTAAACCACACTGAGAAGCAGAGGATGGTGGCAGGGCTGGGGTGAGGAGCAAACAGCTATTCTTACACGACTGTGTCTCATCTTGCCTCTGCAGGATAAGGGGTAGAAATAAGTTCAGTGCTTATGTCCATCCAGTGTAACTCACCTCATCTTCTAAGCTTTAGGACCCAATTATTTCTCATCTTCAACACTGGCCTTGAAGCTGAGCATCCCCTACCTGGCACAATACTGCTCTGTGTTTCAGATTCCCTGACTGTACCATTTTTTCCTTGCTGCTGACTCCCTGCCTCTTGGTCAGCCTCTGCACACGTCTATTCAAGCACATGCAATCCTTTGAGAGTCTGTTTAGCTTTACATGCTTTCATAGAATAAGGAAAAGACAAATGTATTTTCTGTGTTAGAGATTCAAGAATGCCACCATAAACAGAACAAAATGCAAAGTCCCTCTCGAATTGCTTTCCAGTCTGTTTCTGCAAACAGGATGCTGTTTTTAGGAGCAATATCTGAATCTCGTAATCTTACCACTTCCGTGTCTTTACTACAGACCAGATTAAAACGCTGACACTGCTAGTGGTTGTGTCGAGACTGTCCTGTCCTGTCTCTAAACTATGGATACATTCCTAAGCTCTTCTTAAACATTAGAAGTTTGTATTTGGTAGGGAGATTTGTGAGCATTTGATGTGAACTGTGTGCATTGTTAAGCCTGTCCCAGTGTGATTTCTTCTTCTAATAATACTGCTTTCATCTTTAATTGGTTTTGAATGAATTTATTTTGTCTTGAACTAAAATTAGATACATTGTAACATGTTTTTGTTAATACATTTTTGCAGTACATCAAGTTGCCATTCTTTGTGCAGAGGGTACATACACGCTCATGAAGTGCTTCTGTCCCCTGTCCCATGCCCGTCCATCCCCTCCCCACCTCCAAGCCCTCCCTCCTCCTCTTGATTCCCTTCACGTCTGAGGAAGATCCTTCTCCTTCCTTTTAACCTTTAATCTGGGTTTCTTTTTTTTTTTTTTTTTAGATTTATTTATCTTTTATTTTAGTAAGACAGTTACAATAATTAATACATTGCATACTATTGTCTTCATAACAGTTACTCAGAGGATGAGTTTCTCATATAAGAAAAACCGTGCAAGATTTAAGCTTGTGTGTCTCATTTATTTCACTTACCATTGTGGGGATGTGGTCCTTCCGTGTTGCTGCAGATGACGCACATTTACTGTGTTTATGGCGGAGCAGCACTCCGCTGTGGGTGTAGGCACATGTTCTTTATCCATTCATATGTTGATGGGGGGCCCCCGGCAGGATAGCTCAGTAGTCTAAAGCACCTAGGCAAGCTTAGGCGGCTGCAGGGACCACGGTTCGATTCCCAGCACCACATGCTGCGCCAGCCCTGCCCTCAGGGCAGGCTGAGCCGGCCATAAAAATAAATAAAAGTTCTGAAACATAAATAAATAAATAAACAAACAAACAAACAAATAAATAAATTGGGGCCCAGCAGGCTGGCTCAGTGGTCTAAAGTGCCTACTTAGGAAAGCTTAGGTGGCTGCAGGGACCATGGTTCGATTCCCAGCACCACATGCTGCACCAGCCCTGCCCTCAGGGCAGGCTGAGCCAGCCATAAAGATAAATAAACAAAAGTTCTGAAACATACATACATACATACATACATACATACATAAATTGGGGCCCGGCAGGCTGGCTCAGTGGTCTAAAGCGCCTACTTAGGAAAGCTTAGGCGGCTGCAGGGACCACGGTTCATATGTTGATGGGCACACAGGTCACTTTACAAGATTTAGCTTGTAAGAGCTGTGCTTCTGCAAATAAATATGAGTATGTGTGGGTCATTGCAGTATAATGTATTTTAGTCTTTAGGAGAGGATATCTACACAAGAGTAGCTATATCAATAGAGTCTCTAGTTTTAGATTTTTAAGAAATTTCCATACAGATCTCCATGGTGGTTGTACTAGCTGAGAGTCTCACTAGTAGCAAACAAGGATTTCTTTTTCTCTGCAACCTCACCAGCATTTATTATTATTTGATTTCTGGATGATGAAATCTCAGGGTTATAATTTGTATTTCTCTCAAAGCCTGCAATGTTGAACATTTTTTTCATGTATTTTTTGGCAGTTTGAGCTCCTTCTGTGAAGTGTCTATTCATTTTGCTAGCATCTTTTCTATTGGGTCTTTTATTTTATCTGGGGCAGTCTAATAGCTTTTATTCTCACTTTTCTCTACACTCTGTTTTTTCTTTTTGCTCTATTGGCTTTCTTTGCATTCTGTCTTATTTTTAACTATTTCCAGTTAATCTTAGATTATTATTTAGTTCTCTAGGAGCTGTTGGATCCATTTTTCATATCCCCTTGTTGTTTTTAAGCCTTTGGTCATTAATTATTGACCAATAGTACCTGTCTTCTGGTAGCTCTTTTGTAGCATCAGGGATTGAACTTGGGACCTTATGCTTGCCAGGTAGGTGCTTATGCCCCTGACCTATCTCCCCAGCCTTCTTCTAGTAGTTCTGACCCTCTGTACTCACGTTGATCCTGCTGGTTTCCATACTTTTGATAGAATGTTTAATCTTCTCAATTTCTATTTGGAGTTTTTTATAGATTCTGATTCTTTTCTATGCTGATCATTCCTGTCTTGCATTTTCTTTTTTTAAGCTCTGCTAGCGTCTCATTAGTGTCTTCTGTAGATTCACTGATATGCCCGGTGGATCCACTTTTAGGGATTGGGAGTTTTGGGGAGTCTTTTTTTTTTTTTTTTCCTCATGTTTCTGTTCTTCTTTCTTTCTTTTCTTTTCTTTTTTTTTTAAATGTGGTATTGGGTATTGAACTCAGGCCCTAGTGCTTGCCAGACAAGCACTTATACTACTGAGCTATCTCCTAGGCCCCTGGGTTTGATTGTTTGTTTCTTTCTGTGTTGAGGCTTGTGGGTTGATTATAATGGGGAAGATTTGTTTTCATATGGAGATTTTGTTAGTTAATGTCTTCTTGTCAATGTTGTCCTCTGAGTATGGCTAACTACTGGCTTTTGATTCTACCCCAGGATCCAACCACTTCCCTTTCCATAGGATGGCAAGTTGCAACATACTTGTCCCAGTACCCCATTCTCCTGGAATAAACCACAATATTAAGAATCCCAAGAAAACTCAGATATTGCCATTCTAAGAAAATCAACTAATAGCAATAGCCATATCCCCCGGGCTATACCAATAGGATTGGCATCAATTATAGTGTGAAATATAAGCCAAGTATTGCTAGACTTTAAGGACCAATAATATGCTACCCTTCACCATAAAAAAAGAGAGCTTTCATTATAGTAGGAACACTAAGACAAACCAAATACTGACCCACTATTGACCTGTTGTACATCTGCTAAATGGAACAACCTTAGTTCTGGTAACAAAACTGTATTTTCAACAGTGGTGTCAACTTAAACTAGCTATCTGGAGATTTGTAAAGATTAGTGGTCATCCTGGTGAATTCAGAGGGGATGAGGGACCTAGAGCATGAAGACAGCAAAATCTGAGAAATTAATTCATGAAATATATGAGATATGAGAAAGAAGAGAGAAAAATGAGATAGGGGTTCTTGTTGAAGAGTAAAAAGAAATTAGTAATGTTAAAGGACAGTCACAGTAAAGAATGAACCAGAAAAAAAGAAAAAGGATGAACAGAGAGCCAAACACAAGAGATAAAAGTAAGAAGTAAGGGGGAGGGGAGGATTAAAAAGGAAACAGAAAAATAGAAAGGGAATTAAAAGAGGAAGAAATAAGGGAAGATAACCTAAAGTCCAAAAATAATTGTAATACTGATGAGGGAAAGAAAAACTAATAATTTCTTTAAAAGATGGGTGTGGTGGTCTACACCTGTAACCCTAGCACTCAGGAGACAGGAGAATCAGCATGAGTTCAAGGCTACCCTAAACAACATCATGAGTTCAAGGCCAACCTGAACTGCATAGCAAGACCCTGTCTCAAAAAAAAAAAAAAAAAAGCAAAAGTAGGTAAATAGGTGGTAGGTAGGTAGGTAGGTAGATTGATTAAAACAACAACAATAAAAACACCTGAGTCAAGGAAAGCATTCCTTGAATTTTGAGTGACTACTTTCTCTCCAAGGTCTGCAGTCTTAGGATCTGGCCAATCACAGATTTAGGGCCTATGGGTTTTTGAGGTACCCTCCCTATACCAGAGGTCCCCTGTACACTCACCCCAATGTAGTTATGCTCCAAGCCAAGACGTTTCGTTGTTCTCCTTGGTAAATAGAAACTGCAGTCAGCCCTCTGGTCACTGGTATGTGTAAGCTGCAGGGCAGGGGCTGGAGTGGACAGCTGAAGTTCATGAATGTCAGTGATCACAGGGTCTGTTGACCCTTCTTTTCCTGGGCATTGTCCTTGTCCCAGATTAGCTTGGCTAGTTAGCCCTTGCCTCTGCTACCCTGGGTCAAGAGAAGTACAGTGTAGAGCCAGCTTGGAGGTGTGGGAGGGTCTTGCCTGGTTGTTTGTGTCAGGAGCAGCACCACCTATCCAGAGAGGGATGCTTTGCCCCGGTCAGGGGAGGATTGCTGCTTTTCTGGAATGGGCCTGCTTGGTCACTGGGAGGGGGGCTCGTCTAGTGCTGACCAGCTTGCTCAAGACCAGCTGCATAAATTTATATCATTTAAAATCCATTTTGTACCTAGATTGGACTTCAGGTTGATTTTGGTCATAGTCCAGTGCACAAATTGGCAGAAATAGATCCCTCAATTTCAGTGAATGATGGAACCATTAATAAAGTTGTGATCGTTCCACTCTGTTATTTTATTTATTTATTTATTTATTTATTTATTTATTTATTTATGTCTTTTTGAGATAGGGTCTTGCTATTTAGTTCAGGCTGGCAATGAGCTCACTTTTGTAGCCCAGGCTGGTCTCAAACTCACCTCAATCCTCCTGCCTCAGCCTCCCAAGTGCTGGGGTTACAGGTGTGCACTACCATGCCCGGCCCCACTTTGTTATTTTAAAAAGTATATTTTCAATTTGCTATCAAAGAGCAAGGCCAAGATAAAAATTCTGTTCTGTAAAGAAATTTTAAAACCTGAAATTGTAATGCTCCTAATTTGAAATGTCAAATATTCAACAAAGCCTTCACTAAAAAAGACCCTGTGTTTCTCACTCACCTTTCTCCAATCACAAGTAATTTCTATTCATTTGTCTATTTTATTTTTCTTAATAATACTCTTCCCTTCCTGTGTTTCAGTGTTAGGTAGTGACTGTTACTGTTGACTTCCTACTGTGAAGATGATAGCATACCTTCTCTGCACTCTATCTCTACCAGACAAATCCATATTCATTCTTGGGCTCTCACACCATTTGCACTGCCCATTTCTTTACTTGTATCACAATTCACTTGTATTACAATTTGATCACTATTTAGCATTACTTCACTTCAACCATGTAAATATTTGCTGCTGTTTTAAATGACATACTATGATTGTATTCATTTTTCTTCATCCTCTCCCCATTGCCATTTGTGTGGATTTTTGCATTTTGAGCCTTTGTTCTTCTTGGACATATCCTTCCCTATGCCACTTCTGGACCTGTTCCACCTCTCACTCCCTCCGATGTCCCTTTATCACTTGGCAGAAATTCCCTTCACCCCATCATGCGTCTTTTTCTATTTCTGTTGGCTGTAATCATTGAGTGTACCCCTTTGTTTTGATGGAGCACCTTCTGCAGTTGCCTTCTAAGACAAGGTGTCCTGGAAGTGAATTTATGTAAGTCCAATATTTTCCTTCTTGACTAAGAAAATGTTGTTAGGTATAAAATTAATTGCAAGCTGGGATCATTTTAGTTTCAAATTTGAAAACTGCTGCATTGTCTTTTATCTTCTAGTGTTCCAGTATTACCTTTGTGACTTGTTTAGTCATCCTATGGGATCACTTGGAGTCACCTCTGTGCTGTGTATTGAAATTTTAGGGTAATGCATTATAGAATAAGTTATTTGTTTAACCAGCTTACTATGCACTTGTAACAGTCCTAGAAATTCATGTCCATTGATACTGGCAGTCATGATTTCTGTTATTCTTTCCTTTTTCTCTGTATACTTTCTCTTAAACTTCCATTAGTTAACTTTTTTTTAGTTCTTCTAGCCTCTTAATTTTGACCTTTTCTAATTTCTCATTCTTTATGTGTTTTTGTCCCCCCATTCTGGGAGATTTCTGGGCATTAGCATCAGTCAGTCATAAGTTTCTGCTTCTGCTATCACATTTTACTATTTAAACTTGTTTTGTGGATACTTTTTTTTATCTTTCGTGTTGAAATGGAGTGGGACACAAATAAGCTCCTTGGAAGTTTCTGAGTGGGGCTTACTGACCAGTGGCTTCCAAGCAGGGTGGTGATCTTGGATTTTCCTGGACTGTCAGACTCTTCCAGACTTTCTCGTGGCGTTGAAAACTTGTGTACAGCTCTTCCCCCACCCCTGAGGGACTTGCCTGGGCCTCCCTGGATCATGGCCATGCAGCCCCTGCAGCAGCACCCAGTTTCTCTGGTTTGCTCTCTGCAAAAAGCAACCTAAGGAATGGCTTTTGGCAGCTGGGCTCTCTGAAACTCCTTTGTCACCTTGCACAGTGGTCTTGTTCTTCCTTTTGGGGCAGCACAAGCCCACTTCTGCACCTTCACTTTAGGCTTCCTTTCATCATGCAGCCTTTTTTTTTTTTTTTTTTTTGGTACCAGGAACCGAACATGGGACCTTGTGCTTGTGAGGCAGGCACTTATGCTGCTATCTTGCCAGCCCTGGCTCTTGCCTTTTCAGATCTGTGAAAACTATGCATAACTATATGCATAGTTATTTGGGCTTCCAATTTTGTTGATTTTTGCCTTTTCTCCCTTGTATAAGAAAAAGGTTTTTTTGTTTTGTTTTGTTTTATTTTTCTCAATCCTTTGCTATAACAGTAGTGGAGATTCAGCAGAGCTGAATGTGTATTTAATCCTTCATTGTTAACTACCCACATAACTCTCATTCTGTCTTTGCACACTGTCGTACCGTTCAGTGGTTGTTGTACTTAAGTGGACCTGAGGACCCAGATCTTTGAACATTAGGGGTGGGTTTCATGAGGTAATCACGGGAGGACCAGGAGGGCCTTCCCTCTCCATTATCTCCCTGGTTAAACTCGACAGTTGCTAGCCTCGTTGGAAGTTCATCCACATAGAGACCCATGACTAGAGACTTTGCACATTAAAATACACCTTGTCTCTGTCCTTGTGCTATTCACAGTTGCCTTCCCTCTCCATTATCTCCCTAGTTAAACTCGACAGTTGCTAGCCTCGTTGGAAGTTCATCCACATAGAGACCCATGACTAGAGACTTTGCACATTAAAATACACCTTGTCTCTGTCCTTGTGCTATTCACAGTTGCATCTTAGACTTTACTTGTGTATGTCTCCATCTCCTCCTGGGTTCACATGAAGACAATATCCCATGTTCCTCTCTCCTAAATTCAATGACTTTGCTTTGTAAAGTGGTGTCTCAGAATGGCAGCTGTGTGTGCAGCCCCCTCCATGTGTCTATCCTGGCTGAGTGCTGCTGGGATTTGTATGTATAGTTAGATGCTCAGGATTCATGTGTGTCTTGCTTGGGAATGCAGGAGGTCATCCACGAGAGGCTCGGAGTCCCACGAGCTTAGTGAAGGAGGGGATGAAAAGAAGAAGCGTGATTCTCGGAAAAGCGGCTTTCTCAATTTAATCAAGTCTCGGTCCAAGTCTGAGCGACCCCCAACAGTCCTAATGACTGAAGAGCCCTCCTCACCAAAGGGAGCCCTCAAAACCTTGGCTGCAGATACCCACAAGAAGGAGCCGAAGGCCGTGGAGCAAAATGGGAATTCCGAGCGCATGGAGGAGCTGAAGACACCTGACTCTCTTGAAGAGAGCCCAGGAGAGGAAGCAGGGCGTGTGGAGCGCGGGGACAGCAGGAGCAGCCCGCAGGCGGGGCGCAGGTATGGCGTCCAGGTGATGGGCAGCAGCCTGCTGGCCGAGATGAAAGCCAAGCAGGAGCGGAGAGCTGCAAGCGTGCAGAAGGTGAGCACCGTTCCTTCCCGCCGTTCCTTCCTCTCTCACGCGCATGGTCAATTGCCACGTAGTTTTCAAGGGAGACGGAAGTATAGAAAAATAGGCTGTTGGCTAAGTAAACATCTGAGAACAAGGGGTCTCATCCTGAAGGAAGCCAGCGCAGGGCCGGAAGGCTGCTTGGCCATGGCCACATCAGTCCTGGGTTCATGCTTGGGGGCAGGAGAGGGAAGGTTGGATGGGAGGGAGTGGCTGGCCTGGAACTCCTCCAGGGGTGTCACATCTTGGGGACTGTGAGCCTGCTGATGGGCTCTTGAGGCACTTGGAGGTCAGGGAACTGATAGGCAGATAAAAACACTAAAACCAGACTACAGTGTGTAAAGGTAGAATCTGGTCTACAGTAATTCATAAGTTATTCCTTTTCCAAACCTCAAAGCCCCTTTCCATATCCCAGATTTAAATAGTCCAAGAAAAAATCAAGTCTCCTGTCAGAATTAATTGCATATTTACTTGACTATGTATTTATTCCTATAAAGAAAAATCCACAAAATTTCTGAATTTTTGAGTCTTTGCAGATATGACTTTTCAAGCATTATTTATTGCTTGAGCTTTTTTTTTTTTAAGCTTTTTTGTTTTTTCAGAGACAAAGTTTTGTTATATAGTGCAGATTGGCCTTAGACTCACTGTGTAGCTCAGGCTGGCCTTCAACTTGCAGCAACCCTCCTGCCTCAGCCTTCCAAATGCTGGGAGCATAGGAAGAGGCATGCCCTGCAGAGCCTCTTTTTAAACTACTTAGTGTCTATTTTCCTTTCCTTTCACTCATTTTGTTCTATAGCTACTTAAAGGAACGTGTCTTTGTTATAACCACGAAGAGAAATATGCCCATGTTTCACTCTGGTTTTAGTTTCTCTGCATTATCCTGAATGATTTTCACTTTTATAAAACTGGCCACCCACGGAAAAGAAAATGGAACATTTGTTTTATTTGAAGTATCGAAGAAAATTCTCTCCAGTGAACCCTTTGTTCTCAAGAGAGTAGTGGTAAACTATAAGCCAGATAGAGGGCTCTTTTATGTCACTTTTAAACAATTCTTTTTCATCAAGTTGTGCATCCCAGCGCAGTTCACAGCTGGTCCCCAGTGCTTCCCCCTTCTGCCGCCATTGCCTGGCAATTGTCTAATTCCTGATCCTTCCTACCTCAGCCTTGGAAGGGCTTGCCAGGGAGACCATGTAACTGTACCCTGCCAGTTAGTTCTTCAAAGGAAGCATAACCTGACCTTCACTGGTCAAAAAAATGAGTTAGTACTACAGCTGCATCTTTAGTCAATCAGACGTCCAAATGTTTTCATTTTAATTCTTTTTTTTTTTTTTTTTTTTTTTTTTTTTTTTTTTTTTTTTTGAGACAGGGTCTCGCTGTGCAGTTCAGGCTGGCCTTGAGCTCAGTTTTGTAGCCCAGGCTGGTGTCGAACTCGCACTGATCCTCCTGCCTCAGCCTCCCAAGTGTTGGGATTACAGGCGTACGCCACCACGCCCAGTTTAATTCATTTTATACATTTCTTTCCTCAGTGAATACACTGTTTGCACTAATGAGCTGTTTATTTTGTCACTGTTTCCAGTGATGAACAGCTGCTTTTTGGTGGAAAGATGAGAAATTTTGGAGTGTTTTCCATGTGTCTTGGATGGATATATTAATTGACTCAAAGTGACAAATCCTTATGCCCTGTGCTTTTTGTCAGAGGCAGTATACTGATGTTCCTGTAGCGCCATCTACTGTCAAAGGGGACAGCTTCTATCATTCGAAAGTACGTGAAATTCAAACCAGTCTGAATATTCCATCAGGATATTTTTTTAAAGGATTTTCAAAAATTAGCTTTAGAATATTTCCCTCTAAGATGTCATGACTGTCTTTAGAAAGATGGCGATGTAAACATCCTGTGAATCAATGTGTTGTGGGGAACATAAATGGTTTCTTTACCCTCCCTGCAGAAAAATTCTCTTTACATGAATGGCACGCAACACCTGCATTTAAAGGGGAAGAACGGTAAATGTGAAGGCAGGTCTTTTGTCACTTATAAACAGAGGGGGATAGCAGGCTGCGAAGGCCATGAAGTTGTGTCTTCTCAAGAGGGTACCATGTCAGCTGCCTGCTGCACAAAGTCGGTGCTGCCTTGTCTTTCCCTGGTTTTGCACAATTTGGGGATGTACATATAGCTCAGAAAACCTGAAAGAAAGGAAAAAGAAAACAACTTAAGTTGCAGGCAAGTGAAATCTTGAGCATGACACATAAAGAGGTGCTCATTTGAATGTCTGGGGTGCCCTTGGAAGAGCCTGCAAGGGAGGGGTCTCCAGGGGGGCTTTGTGGCTGGCAGTCATTTGTTCTGGGCACAGAGGTCACGTGGCAATGCCACTTGTATGGCCCTTATCACTGCAGGGCTCTGTGCACACCTCTCCCAGACATTCCTGCCCTCTAGGGAGAGCAGAGCTTTTGTTTGTCTTGATGAAATCCCACAGCATCCCAGGCACTTCCTGTCTCAATGAGCAGAGTGAGCTGGGAGATCTCAGCCGCACTAATCCCTCCTGTGTTTCCCAGGCTGGTTTAAAGCTGGAATAGGGAGCAAATAATCGCTGTCTGAGTTTGTCAGAGGAAGGAACAGACTGCCTAAGGAATCATCCTGCCTCCTGCCCCACCTGCCCACTCCACTTTGGTTTTTTAGACAAGAGATAGGTGTAGATTGCCTTGGCCTGGGGGGCCCTTGAGATAGCTAAGGGGTCCAAAGTGCCTGCTTAGGCAAGCTTATGCGACCGCAGGGACCTGGGTTCAATCCCCAGCACCACATGCTAGGCCAGCTCTCACACTCAGGGCAGGCTGAGCTGACCATAACATAAATAAATGAAGTATTTTTTTTTTAAAAATTGTCTTGGCCAGTAGAATTTGCAGATATTTTTAATGAAATTCTGGACTTCATATTTCATACCCTTTTTTTGCCCTATTTGATGCAGACTTAGATATTGTAAAGGAAAGAGCTGATTTCTGCCTTATCAGATTCAGCTGCTTCCCCAAGACACTGGCACCTACTTTACCCTGTCTTGGTCATCACCACCTCCCCCTTTTAAAAATTAGATGCAGCCTGAGGTAGGCCCAGTGGTAGAGTGCTTGCCCAACAGAAGTGAGCCCTGCCTTCCTCCCTAGCAAAAAACAGAGACTGCAGCTCCTCCATCCCCGTAGTGCATGTCTGTGCCCTGTGGCTTGACCTTCTGAGCAGCCAAGACCCTGCACGCTTTAGGCCCCCTTCCTTCTACATTTCGTATGAACAGGACTGCGTGGCGTTTTTTGTTGTTGTTGCTGTTGTTGCTGTTTTTGTTGTTGTTGTTTTGTTTTGGTGTTTTTTTCTCCTTTGCCTTTTTTTGAGACAGGGCCTTGCTATGCAGTTCAAGCTGGCCTTGAGCTCACTTTTATAGCCCAGGCTGGTCTTGAACTCACACTGATCCTCCTACCTTAGTCTCCCAAGTGCTGGGATTACAGGTGTGCACCACCACACCCAGTTGCACTGCTTTTAAAACTAAAAATTGTTGCACAGCAGATGTGCGTAGCACCCTGTACATTTGCAGGGTGTGAGTGTTCCTTCACATCGAGCATCAGGGCTGCAGCTACATAGGTGTTGGGCAAGAAAGGCAAGAAATGTCACCAAGACACCAGCTTCCCTGGCCCATACGTCTGTGGTCCCAAATCCATGAGAGTAACTATAGCACTGAGTGTGTTTTGTATGGCTGTATTCCAGCAGTAGAGGCCCAGGGACATAAATAAGCCAGACATGCCAAGCATTGTTCTCAGTGGTTTTCCTACTCACCCCCCACCCCCATATACCTTTTACCTACTATTAACTTACACTGGGGGATGGGGGGGCTTGAATTTTTTAGAAGCTTGGGAATGATGCCACAGCCCAAGATTATCCAAGCCCAGTTTTGAGCAGCGTGGAGCGGCTGGATGGAGGTGGGGCAGGTAAGCCAGGCCATGCTGTTGCCCCTGAGGAAAATTGCTTCTTGCTTCAGTAATCACCTGTGATTGACAGAAGAGAAATAAAAACAGGCAGCTGAGGGAATGCCTGCCTTCTGTGCATTCTCAGTTGCTTCCTGGGAGCGCTAGGTCCCCTCTGTGGTTCTTCTCCCCACAAGTAGGTCTTCTGAGATTGAAGCTTTGTGCAGAGACTCCTGAACTGTGGGCCCATGGGCGGGGGTGGGGGGCTAGAACATGGCCAATGGCACATGGAAGGAGAGCGGTTACTTGCTATCAGGGAACTGTCTTCCTCACAGCTTGAATGTGCGTGAAATGCAGTATTCTTTGTTCCTGTGACTGCATGGGTGGAATAGGGGTAAGATGCCTTAGATGGAGACTGGGGGAAAACTTGTAAGTTGCGTATGAGGATCCTGGTTTTGCAATTGGATGCTCTTCTGACTTTCTGTGGTACCTCAATGCAGTGTGAGTTGAACTGTAAGTTACGTGTGACCAGCTCACTTTTCTGGTTAAGTAACAGTGTGGCTGGAGTTGCAGCATGGCAGGCTTCTAGAGAGCTCTCCGCATCCCCTGACACGAGCTGTGGCGTCTAGGACAGCCCCGCTCAATCTGAGCATGCAGCCTGATGATCATCTAGAACCAAGGCGCTTCCTGTTGACTATACCAGACCACAGGAAGCTCTCCCTCAGGTGCATTAAGAACTGCTTGTCTGCACGATACTGTGGAGCAGGCCGCTATGAAATATAAAACGTGCCATTTCTGGAATAGTCAGGGTTGATCAGAAAAGCCCTCTCAAGCCCATTTTCTGTGAAGAATTTTACTATGTTAACAGTAAAATGCTTTGGATTTAAAATATCTGTGAAGCCGGGTGTGGTGGCGCACGCCTGTAATCCCAGCACTCGGGAGGCTGAGGCAGGAGGATCGATGTGAGTTCAAGACCAGCCTGGGCTACAAAAGTGAGCTTAAGGCCAGCCTGAACTGCATAGTGAGACCCTGTCTCAAAAAAAAGCAAAAAAAAAAAATATCTGTGAAGAGAAATGACAACATTGTTTATATCTGTTTATAATAGACTCCCATCTTTGAATCGTTGCTTTCTTTGACTTTTGATTTTCATGTTTGCGCTTTTGTGCCACTTTTGGTTTCAGTGCCTAAACTGCACCCAGGCCTTCCAGAGAACCGCTTTGTTTTGGGAACTCTAGAAAAGAATGCCAAAGCAGAGCCCAAAGTGGAGGGGAGCCCGAGGTCTCGCAGCTCCTCCTGCACGCCAACCAGCCCGAAGCCCCTCCTGCAGTCCCCCAAGCCCGCCCTGGCAGCACGGCCCACCATCCCACAGAAACCAAGAACCGCCTCCCGGCCTGGTAAGCTTTGTCCTGGCCTGGAAGCCCCTCAGGGCCATGGATCCCTGGAAGTCGCCTGGGCTGCGAGTGGATGGGGTGCAGGAGCTCCTGTGGGATTTTCCGGAGAAACCCATGGGAAATTGAGAAGAGGACCAGGGCTGGGGGCTTCATCGCCTTTGCTCACCACCACAGCTCATATATGTGCTGGGGACACTGAGATCATCCTTGTCTTCAGGGCCATGGGCTGGTTAATAGGCAAGACAGGAAGGCCAGGTTTCATTTCCAAGTGTGACCAAGAGCTCTGAAATCTGTCCCCTGGGCTCAGATCCTTGCAAAGTCTGAGCTGTAAGAATGAAGTCAGCAGAGGTGAAAGCCCAGGCTGGAGTTGTCACATCTTCTTCTGTGACACCGTAAGGGTTTAGAGCGGGGTCTGGCAAACTATGGGCTGGTTTTTAAAAAATAATGTTTTACTGGCCAGAGCCACACCACCTGCATTGGTTTTGTCTGTGGCTGTCTTTGCAGACAGAGAGGGGGCATAGGAGTTGTCATGTAGTCTACAAAGCCTTGGCCCTTTCCCAAGAACTCTTCTGATGATTAATTTAGAAAATCTAATGCTAGAAGAAAATTGAAAAGTAGCAGGCATGGATTAGACTCTACCTTACTCTCTTCCACAAAACGTTTGCCTTTTTTGTGTTCAAGAACTCTCGGTCACAAGATTTTCATATAGAAAGAAAAGTTGAATGGATATTATAAGGACTCCGTCTACCCTTCTCCCTACAAAGACTAGGCAAGCAGGGAGAGCCCCTGGGCTGCAGTGGCAGGTTTCTCCTGCTGACCTACTGCAGGTAAATTGGGGTTCAGAGCCCACCCTAGTGAGTCACCATGTAGACCAGGTGGGTGGAAGGAGGGAAAAAAGCCATACTCTGTGTGCCCAGATGGGTAGGTTTTTGCCGCTTTAGCTTGTACATTCAGTTTACTCCTTGTACCCATCTGGTTGGTGTTCTTCAGTCTCTTGAGAAAGCCAGTATACAGGCATCTAAGAGGCCCCCAAAAAGAAAACCTTGAGAAACTACCTTACGAATGTCTCCTCCTATTGCAGTAGGGGCTCCTGATTCTACTGCAGTGTCTTCATTTGAAAAGTGCTTTATGATGGGGAATATAAGCTATTCCTACTGCATACAAAATGCCTTCCTTGTAGAAGGGATAGGGAGAATAAAGGCAAAAGAAAAAGTTTGGAAAAGCATTTTAAGTGAATAGCTAAACTCAGAAGGTGGCTTGGCCCTGAGATATTTTATCAGCCATTTGCACCTCTGGTCCAACGTAAGGAGACAACTCTTATAAAATGAATCTAAGCCAGTTTGTAGAGTATTTCAGCCCCCCCAGTTGTAAATGCTGAATATGAAATCAGCTGGAACCCAATATTCTGTTGTAACAATCTTTAATTTTCAGTTTACTTGCCAAATATGCTCATTTATTTTACAGTACTTAATACTTTGAGAGGTGTATTAATATGCAATTGGTTTGGCAGAATTTGAGAATTGAGCAAGCATTTTCAAATTTTCCTTGTTTCCTCTCTACCAGAGTTTTAAGAGGTAGTCAGGGTCCCAGGGTCATCTTGCATCGCTGCTTCTTTTTATGAAGCAAGTGGATGACTTGCATTGAACGTGTAAGGATGAAGAGAGCCGGCTGTGGGCTGTGCTCTACACGTGTGTGTGCACACACCCACGCTGCCTGGAGCCTTACCATTCTGATAGCAATGGCAGAATGGAGAAAGGTGCACAGTTCACTAAACCTCTGAAACAAGAGTAAAGCAGTGCTGGCTGTAAGGTTAGGAAGCTAGAATTCTAATCCTAGCTATCTTGCTATCTTTTTAGCTTAGCAGATGATTTAATCTTTGCATTTGTCCTATGACCAAAGTCCTTTGTGATTCAAAAAAATCCATGATTCTGAATTAATCCTAATTAATATGTGGATGTAGGATGTGAGCACATGTGTGTTTGCATGTGTGTTGTGATGCTGCACTGGGTTTGGCCGGGTAAAGGCAATGTGCCCTACGCCAACAGTGTGTCATGCTTGTGGCAGCCAGCAGCGTGGGGTTTGGATCAGAAGGAACATGTGGTTCCCCTGCTCTCCACATAGCAGCCCACTGAAATGCTCCATCTGTGGCACAGGTTCACTTCCATGCCTATCTTAACCTTTTATCTTGGCATCCATCATGCTTTGTCTTCCTTATTCGTGATGGATTCGCTGCTAACCAGGAACACCAACATACTTATTGGCCAGAGAATTTTTGTCATGTTTTTTTTTTTTTTTTTTTTTTTTCCTTTCTGAGTCATCCACACATAAAGGTTTACATACTAATGTACTTTGAATGCAGTTTGTGCAAGAGTTTGATTTCTTTGTCTCTCTGTAGAGGACGTTCCAGACTCTCCATCCGGCCCTAGCTCTCCTAAAGTTGCTCTTCTTCCTCCTGTCCTGAAAAAAGTTCCCTCCGACAAGGAGAGAGATGGGCAGAGTAGCCCACAGCCCAGCCCCAGGATATACTCCCAGGAAGGTAAGCACTGTTTTTCTGTAGGACTACTCTTCCCCCAAAGAGGCTCAACTCAAAAGGGGAAAAAAAAAAAAAAAATTTAATCATGGATCTCACCTCTATCTTAGAGTTCAGCCCAGCATCCCTTGGGGTAAATGTGGGGAACCGACATAGCATATTAGTTTAGAAACCCAGCTCAGCATTACGGATGACCTTGGACCTGAAAGAAGAATGCCACTTATGGCTGGGAGGCCTGAAGTTGCTGGATGCTCCTGAACCGGACCCAGCACTAAGGAGATTCTTAAACAGGATCCATTGCCTGCTTGGTGCTGCCTGTGGATTTCTGGGTCCATGCTTTCTCTGGGTGGTATCAGTACCCAGTTCTGAGGTTCTAGACCAGAGAACACAGAGGGCCCCAGAGGCCTTTTGGTCCGTGGTCCCCATGTAGTCTGAGTCACACACATCAGTCCCATCCTTGGGAGCATAATGCCTGTGTGAACATGCCCAGGAATCACTGTGCCATTACTGTGGCTCATTGCCTACATCTGTCAGGTTAAGTTGCCAGCTGTTATTGGGGTGAGGCGCCTGTGTCTGTCTTCTCCTGGCCCATTCAGCTGCCTTTTGCTCTCTGTCCTATGTAAAGTGCAGTGTAAATGCTGTCTCTGAGCCCCACCTATAGCTATGAAGAAAATCTGGAGTCACATAAGCTGTCCCCTAGGGGTGGCGCTCTGCTGTTTTGTTTTAGATTTGTTTGCACTAGAATCGTTTGATCTCTAGGTTCACCATTTCCTGCCTTGGTCCATTTTCTGGTTCTTTTTACTGGAGTAGTCATCAGCTGAAATTAATAGAAGGCTGTGCTGCATGGCTTTGTAGTTTGGGAGTCTGGTCAAAAATGATGACAGAGAAAACACTGTGTGCTTTCTCCATTCTGCAGTTATGTGGTGAAAAGAATCCTCGTATACCTATTAGCTATAAATTTAAAGAAAGTAGGGTTTTAAGTGAAGCTGGAAAACTTCTTTTGCTGAATAGAGAAACTAAAGCCACAAAAGGTGGTTTGTCTCTACAGTCCTTTCACACAGGCTTCTGCTGAAGCCTTTCCACTCTGCTGTGAAAAGGAGAGTCTTCAGTGGTGGGGACCCAAGGTGAGCCGAGCTACTCACTGCCCCTTGGCGGCTGGGTTGTCACCCCCACCACTCCTACCCCCACCCTTACCTCTGGTTGTCTCGCCCCTCTTCTGTACTTGCTGACCTTAGAACCTCACTTTTAATGAAGTTCTGACAATGCGTTTGGGCAGTTTGTTGAGGGAAAGTAGGAAAAGGGTCATAGTGGTAAGCAGAAATGTTCATCTTATTAAAAGCACTGGCAATAATGAAAGACTTTTTTTTTTTTAAAGTCAGGAGATTCAGTAAAGAAATCGTGATTATAATGTTTTAGGAAAGTTATATTTTATGGATGGCAGCAGATGATGAAATAAGGCCTACAGCAACTACCTGCAGCCCAGCCTCTATGGCTCGTATTCGGTGTGTCCCAGAACCTTTCTAGTTAACCTAGTGGATGACAAGTAGATGCCACAGGCAGACTTAATAGCTGCGGTGACAGAGCTACACGTTCTTTTCTAAGGAAGTTAGATGTTGAGTTGTTCTCCAGACATTTCAAGAATTTCCTCTTTCTGCCCAAGAGCAAACATTAGGCCTGGTTCATGCTCCTGTCTTTCTTTTGGGCTGGTTGGGACTGCAAAACTGTAGAGATCATGCTGTCCCGCGTGGGATCCAGAATAAGCCATTTGCAAAATATTGTGCCTGTGGTATCATGTGTGTTGAAGTTGGCCCAGAAATGCACATGTGATCTGAGAACTCGGGGATGCCTGGGTGGTGAGGTTTTCAACTTCAGCTTATTCCTTAGTTCATCTGCTGAGGGGCCCAGGAATGGCAGCCACTCAGGAGTCCTGTCGTTTTCCTATGAAACTGTTCCTGTTGTGCTCATTCCTGTTGTATATTATTCATGCTGGTTGCTTCATTTCCTTGTTCCGTGCCTCCCTTTGGACTAGCGTGCCCAACTAATTTCTGAAACAGGTAAATTGCTGCAATTCTTCTGGATTATTCACATCCATAGTGAATGTGATTTTTTGTTAATCCATCGTGGGATCAAAACAGCAATCCTGGGGCCTTCTTGTCAGTACTTTTTTGGGGCAGACTCAGAGCTCACTTCATTTTGCACGACGTTTCCATAATGTTGGCTGCTGAATTCTGTAGAGCGCAGCACATCTGCCCAGGAGCAACTCTCTTAAGCTCCCTGGATCTGAAGTCGGGTGCGTGAGCTGATACTTAACTTTTAATATTAATTTTTAATATTAATATCTTAGTACTGATGCCAACATCTTGATGTATTTGAACTATAAAGGGTAAAATGAATCCCTTTTCCTCAGTAGTGCAAAGAGGAGATTATTACAAAAGACATTCAGATCATGACAGTGGCAAGCCTTCCAGTAGAGGGAAAAGATCTTCAAAACTGCCCTCCGCCATTGCAGAAGAGGAAGTGAATGCAACTGGGCACAGGAGCTCACAGCCAACAAATGGTTAGAGCCTTCGATTGTCATCCCTCGCTGACCCGGCGCTGACGAACTGGCACTAACAAAACCAAGCCGTAGCCGGGCGTGGTGGCTCACGCCTGTAATCCCAGCACTCGGGAGGCTGAGGCAGGAGGATCGGTGCGAGTTCGAGACCAGCCTGGGCTACAAAAGTGAGCTCAGGACCAGCCTCAACTGCATAGCGAGACCCTGTCTCAAAAAGACAAAAAAAAAAACAAAG
>PVJA010007936.1:0-19488 GCA_004027025.1 Myocastor coypus | reverse complement strand
TAAATAGCAGCAGGATGGTCCTAATGTTTGAGACAAAAATACATCGTCTCAGCAGCTTAAACTTAGATATTCATATGAGAAGGATCGAGTTACCTTGGTGACTTGTCCATCAAATTTTCACGATCTTGAAGGTTCATTTTTATATTTGGGGTCCTTCCTCCTGTTCATTTCCTCTTGTGTCTCGTCTGTTACCTTTTACCTGGGGTTGGTTGAGAGGTTTGTAGAGTAGCAGAGTTTGTCCCCTTAGAAAATACTGACCTAATGTCTTCTAGTTTTTTTCAGAAAAGGTCAGTAAAAAAGCACCAACTAAATATAGACCTCCGGTCATGCCCATGGTCTTTCAGTGGACATTTTATGGCCCTTTAGTAAGAAAGAAAAGATACCAATTAAATTTTTAACCTTGAGGCACTACTTATTCTTTTCTCTAGCAATTCTTGGCCCTTTCTGTCTTCTGTTTGACCCTGCAGTGGCTTCTATCAGGTGGGAACAGTCCTGGCAGACAAAAAGGACACAGACTCCAACCCAGTTTGAACCTCCACTGGGGAAAATTTTAGAACAGGCTTTGTCAACTCAAAGAGAAAATTTCTTTTTGTGATTAAAGCACTCCTTATCTCCCTAAGTTGTACCTTTTTATAAATATGATTCAAAGCAGGGCATGATGATGCTTACCCATAATCCCAGCATTCTGGGAGGCTGAGGCAGGATTACAAGCCCACCCTGCCCAATTTCACAAGATACTGTCTTGAAATAAAAGACAAATTTAAAAGGGCTGGAGATTTAGCTCATTGCAAAGGTCCTGAGTCAATCCCCAATAACACACACACACCTTGAAAAATCACTCAACGGACCTTTTGGCATCACAAAAGCAGAATACGTAAAATATTCTGATACGTGAAATTTCCCTACAGGATTTCTGTGCTTGGAATGAAACTTTTTCTTCCTGTAAAAATGTGACAAGTGTTACTATACACCTGCACCTGGGACCCAAAGGGTCAAGCCCATGGCCCAGTGTTGTCCCATTCCTGTGTCCTTTGCCACTGCCTCCGGAACAAAGCATTTGAGGGCACAGCTAAGGAGAGTGACCTTATGACAGGAAGTACTTACTTTTATTGCAGAAGGGGGAACCATGTGCATAATAAACCCCACATGTCCCCTCCAGTTTTCACTCCAGGGGGGAATTTAAAGCCATAAAGCCTATTGAGTCAGAAGTGGGACACCAAAAAGCAGGATCTCCCAGCTCATCACCAGGAACCCCATTTACAACTCGGAGGCCCCATTGGGAAACCCTGGAGCTCTGATGCACCCTGGTTAGAGGATGGAGGGAGATTAAAATGCTACCTAGAACAGAAAATGATGACTCTAAACCATGTAAGGATAAAACCAGATAGAACAGTTTCTTTGGGCCCTAGACCAACTGAATTGGTCCTTCAATTTTAGGGGGCTTTTTTTTTTTTTTTTTTTTTTTTGGTCATAGGAAAAATGGAGAAGATGAACTACCATTGAGCTACATCCCGGCTCCATCTTTCACTTTTAAGGGATTTCCTGATTGCGCTTATTTTTCTAAAGAATGGTAGAGTTATTTTAAAGGATACGTTAAGTCAAAATCTGTCCCTGTACTGCTCTTTTGTTAAAGATGTCTGAGATGACATAGACATTTCTAGAACCTGGAACTTTACACTTATACTGTTATATTCTTTGATTCAAGTCACTTACTAACAAAGCAGCTTTGATGCAGTGGTCCTTCCAGAGCCGCTGAGAACACACTGTACAACAGAAAGCAATCAGCCGCAGCACTGCAAGGCTGGAGCTAGCCTGAAGAGGGTGCATGCAGAGACAGCTCAATCACCCACGGCGGGGCCAGACATTCCATGTCTGCTGCACACTGTCACATGGCCTCCTCAACTTACAGTTCCCCTTGTGCTGGATCACAGCAAACTTTTATGGGATTAATAGGACCATCTTGGACTAGCTTTGCTCCCTTGATTTCTTGAAACAGATACCCAAACGTAATTTTTGCCATCGCTTCAATTAAAGTAGTTTTCTATCTAATAGCTTAATTTTGTTTTGTTAGTGCCGATTCCCAGCACGTGACTGTCTTCACCCTTGAGAACAGCATACCAATCTGCTTTCTGAATGGTTCCTGGCTACACCAGATCGTACCAGTCAGTGCACGGAGTGTGCTTTCCTTGCCCTCTTTTAAGATCAGCTTTGCTAACACGAAAACAATTGAATTTCCAAAATCATGTCTTTTTGAAACAAGCAGAAGCTGTTCTCAAAGTGTGCTGCCTATTCTTTATCATGATTGTGTCTTAATTGTGTGGCTATTTTAATATTAATTTGACAGGTGAAATGTTTACTGTTGTACTAGAAATATTTGTAACTGCATCTGCTTAATTCCATCTCGTTTCCCCCCTGCATTTGATGAGAAGCTGTGGTAGTTTCGTACCTCATTGGCATAAATCCTGTTTTCTTGAAGAAAATAATTGTCTTTGCTTGACTTTGCACATTTTGTAATGGATTGCACTTGTACAACGGATCTGCTTCTGAGATTCCCTCTACTTGCTTCCTCGATGCTCCAACATGCAGCCAGCCAATGTTTGGCTGTGGCTTGTGGGGTGTAAGCTGGAGCTCTGTTCTGAGTTTTCCCACTAAATCCAGGTTCTACTTTCCCTATATAAGTCCTTAAGAGAAATTTAGCAGTTGGTTGACATCTTGGGCACTTCCTAGATGAGAATAAAAGATCAAAGCCAGTTACCAAACATGACGTTAAGGCTACCGTTTTTTTCCTTCCTGAAAATGTAGGTGTCAGGAGAACTTACAGTGGGGAAAAACTCAAATTTTCATGTGAATCTCTGACTCTGAGTTTATAAGCATATTTCAGAGGGTTTTAAATTAGCAGATATATATTTGCATATATGCATATGCAAAAAGCTAAATCATCTTCAAGAGCAGCAGACTTCATGTTTAAGGCTCACTATGACAGTTACTGCAACTGTACTAGGGTGTGAATATGTATACAAGGGTTTGTGCTGCAAAAATTACCCTCTCATTTACTTGAGTGTCCTTTTCCGATTATTAGTACACAAAATGAGAATAAATACATATAAGGACACATGTACAGAGACACTTCCACATTCTTAACTGAATAAATACATTGAAGAAGTCAAATTTATTTTTTACCCTCTATAAAATCAAACATTAAATCAAGCTGCTTAGGAGGAGGCCTTTCTAAATTAGTAAAAACCCTGAATTTTAAATGTGTCTCAAATGAATTCCAGAGATTTAGGTTTCAAGCAGACCAATTCTACTTAGGCCATCCTTTAATGTAAGCCTGACCAAAAGTACTTCAGTGTGATGGTAATTAGCATTTTAGTTATATGCAATCAAATAGTTGCTCCCTAAGGACTGGAAAATAAACTTGACAAAGAACATTTCTCCTACAAAGTTTTTGTGTTGGGGATCTAGACTAGAGGCTGGGGCACTGAGTGCTTCCGTTTCTAAAGTCACTGCCCCAGTCATGTTGCTGTTTATTTGCCCCATGCCTCAGTGCCCCAGGTTGACCCATGGTGTCTCTGTGGTACTCAGGATGTGTCAGCCTGGTCCTAGGCCACATTTCCTGTGTGTTCACCATGGGGAGCATTGAATCAAGGAAGGGAATTCATAAAGAAGGGTCCCTCCACTTCATGCTGAGACTGGGAACCAGAGCCTGGCAAGGGTGAGAAAAGTGCTCTCTACTCAGCTATAGCCGCAGGTCTAAGAGGGGTTTTCAAGTAGTGTTACTGCCTTAGTGAAGTGCTTTGACAGCTCTGCCGAAATAATGTGGATTTTTTCCCTCTCTCAATGGCTATGTTGCTGGCATTTTTGCTTGCATGACTAACAGTAGCTCTGTGTCCCCTACCTCAGAGCCTGCATATTAACTTGGCAGTCTTTGCTTTTCTCTTCTCGCCTCCTGCCTTACTCTTCTCCAGAAATCCTGGAGGACTCGGAGACCTAGGGCTATTGACTTGAAAGAGTTGGTGCTGAATGGAAACTGGAGGACAGTGTTGTTTTCTGAAGGTTCCTGTGCTGTGTTTCTCTGACTTCCAGTCATGCCTGGTGTAATGATGACACTAGGTTATCTGAATTTTTATCCATGACAAACATTTTGTGCTACATTAAAGTTATCCATTTTTCTAGAAAGTAACTGCATATCATGTTGTATGGCATAAATTAGACCTATAATGTTCAGAAAGCTAAAATATTGGTCAGGGTGAGAAGTTTATTATTTTGGCCTAGGGATTAAAATAAATACATTTACCCTGAAGACAAATAAACAATATAAGCATTGTTATTTCTTTTTCTGAACTTATAGTATAGCAAGTTTATTTTAAATCATTTGATATAGACAAATATTTTACTTCGTTTTAAAATAGAATGAAAACAAATTCATAGCAAATCTCACAAGTAGTGCTCTGTTTTGAGATTGGATTTGTTACAAAGTATTTCAAGACAAAGATACTAGGAAATTTTTCTGCATCTCCTTTTTCTCAGTTCACACAGAAGAGTTTTAAACACTTTATATATGAGCCCCACTGGTTTTGTGATAAGAGACAAAATATTTACAGATATGTGTCTTCTCTCTCCAAATTTGCTTTATTAATAACTCTTAGCCAATTGCACAGCTATTTAATATTTTCTCCCAACACAAGCTTAAAAATTTAAAAACCAGTTATATTTCTTCCCTGTTTTTCTTCAAAAGAGAATTTGCCCAAAGATATTAGAAAAAAAGAATTTCAAATTTCAAAATTGCTTACTCAAAATGAGAGTTGAAAAGGATTTCTTTTTTTTGTTTTCAGAGTTTTGAGTCATTTCAACAACTAATGTATCTAACCTGGGCTTCAGGGTACATGTAGTCCCAGCATTCTGGGAGTCTAAAGTAGAAGGACTACATGTTCAAACCCCAGCCTGGACAATTTAGTAACTCACTGAGATGCTATCTCAAAATAAAAATGCTTGAAAGGCCTAGGGGCTCAGTACAGAGGTCCTGGGTTCAACCCTTAGAACTTAAAAAAAAAAAGCCTGTGTGTGTGTGTGTGTGATGACTGGCTCAGCCTGCCCTAGGGGTGGGGCTGGCACAGCATGTGGTGCGGGGATCAAAACTCGGTCCTTGCAATTGCCTAAGCTTCCCTAAGTGGGCTTTTTAGACCACTGAACCATCTCACTGGCCCCCTAATTTTTTATTGACTAAAATCCAGAGTCTGCTCCTGACAGCTACCTGGGCAGGCCAGAGAAGTTCTTTAGTATGTTTATATTTAGCTTTACCTTCCTGAAATGCTCTTCACTGAGTTAAACATTTCAGCAGCCAGCTCCTGTCAAGCTGTGCGAGCACAGTGCAGGAAGTCCATGTGATGAAGAGTGCCTGAGGGATCCGGCAGCTTCCTGGGGACTAAAGTGCTGCATTCCTGGTGGGGTCACTTCTGAGTGATGCAGTCGCTGGACTCTTCTTTGGGGCCCCTCGAGGTGTGGCTTTGATGCTCTTGGCTCCAGTGGTGTCTGCACAGTGGGTGTGGTGAGTGGCATTGCCTTGCCCTAGTAGCTCTGCCACAGTAGCATCCGAGCCTTCTCTGGCCTACAACAGCAGTGAGGCCATCATCCAGTTGGAACAGATCCGAGCTTTGGAGGATGGATCGAGCTCACCTCCTGGTTTCAAGTTTTGCAAAACCTTCCTTAGAGGGTCCCTGAGGAGTAGCCATAAGAAAATAGTGGCTAACATGTAACTGCCAGCAGTGATTCTTCCACCATGACTTTGAAAAATTTCAGTGGATCCTTTACAGTTATCTGTAATCAGACAAGCAACAATGTAGTGATTCCTATTAAATTGATGCTCACACACTTATGCACTTACTTTATAGGGAAGGAAGGTCTCACAAATTCTTAGGCCTTGGGTTTTTTTGTTTTGCTTTGTTTTGTTTTGTTTTGTTGTATTTTAGAGATGGGTCTACAGAGTGTTCAAGGTCTGTGTTTACAGCCTCACGCCACTGTGCCCAGTCTCAATTGCCCTCTCAGTGCACCCTGGGGACAGGACAGGCCCAGAGATGGAGCCCCTGGCCCCTGAGCCTGCTTGCAGGTGCTTTAATCTACTGAGTTATTTGGCTGGCCCTTAGGCCTTTCCTCATAGCCTGTCGCAGTACAGGGGTAATACAGGGGTAGCCAAGTTTGAGTCCTCAGCATGAGTGCAGAACCGGCCACCCGTCTGCCAGCACCAGCACCAGCACCAGCACCAGCACCAGCCGCATCGGCTGTCCTCTGTGCTGTGGGAATAAGCAGTCTCCCAGCCACCCTCTTCCTGCTCCTGCTCCCCCCTCAGCCTCCCTCATCCATGCCTGTCCCCACCTCGGCTTCTCAGCCAGGTCTATGAGAGGTTCCCCCTGTCATAGACTGTATGTTGTGTGTTTGCCTGTTTTATGTATTTCTGATTTTGTTGTTTTATCGGAACATAGTAGCAAGCTTGTTTCTGAACCTCCCCCTGTGCCCCTTTCCCGAGGCTCCTGCCACTGGATGTCCTTGTCTTATTGGTTAACAGCACCACTTCTTGCCTTTCCATTTCAGCGTCAAGGAGGAGCTGGGGCCAACAGGCCCAGGAGTATCAAGAACAAAAGCAGCAGTCCTCTCCTAAAGACGGCCTCCAAGGCAGCAAGTCTAGCGACTCTGGCGAAGAAGCAGAAAAAGAATTTATTTTTGTGTAAAGGTTAGCCATGCCAAAGCCCTCCTGCACAGGGGAGCGTCTGTCCATCATCAGGGAGGAGCCAAGGCCAACACCTTTCCTGCCCTTCTCTGTGCTTCACTCTTCCTTCGCATCTTCTCTTCCCTTCCTTCTTGCCCTCCTGCCTTTCCTGTACTTTTACACTCCTTCTGCCTTCCTGTTTTTTGTTTTTGTTTTTCCCAGAGTATAGAAACAGCCCATTTTTTGATCATTGGAGCACATTTTGGGTCTTCCCTGATCGTTGGTGTTGGCTTTCTAAACACCGCTTCATCTGCCTTCTGTGAAAGCCAGCCATTCTTCCTTGGGCCCTACTTGAATTTCTCTGAGGCAGCTAGAGATCCCCCCGTGAGCTGGGCTTCTGCAGGTTAGTGGAGCAGCTGAGTGCACACCCACGGGAGCCACTCCACCCGGAGGGCAGGGGCTGCTGCTGCAGGTGTTCGTGTCCAGTCTGCACATGACTTGAGGTAGCGATTCACTCTTGGCGTATGCAATTGCACATTGTAATTATATTAACAGAGCACATTAATAAATAATTTGTATAAATTATATATATTAGACCTCGGGTATGGTTTTTACATTCTCCCATGGGGAACTAACTTCCTTCCTTGATGTGGAATTGTACATTTTATAGCCTGGTGAGTGGCCTTCACGTACTGTGGATAAGCACGGTCAGAGGAGAGGGGTTGTGCCCAGCAGTGTACATACTGGATTGGAATAAGGTTTTATGAATATTCATGTTTTCTGAAGGCCATTAATTTCTGTCTGCATATTAGCTTCTAATGTGTGATTTGAAAAAACAATACTTTGACACCTGTAAAAAACAAAAATCGAAATACTACCCTTTATATGACATTTCACAAATATTCACCTACATTGCAGGCTGAAGGTATTTTATTCATATGTATATTTATACCAATAAAATGATTTTACAAGTGGAATTTCGGCCTTCTCTGGTCACTTTTTTCATTCAGATTGGCTTGTGCTGGTGAATGTGGGATTTGTTTGTAAACTATAGAATAATTACAGCTCTCAGGTAATCAACAGCCTGGGAACCAGCTCCCTCCAGGATGAGTGTGACTGGCTACTGCGGCTGCCTGCTGTCACCACAAGAGAAAGAAGATGAAGTGGGACAGAAGGGCATAGACTTCTGCGTGTGACCCAGATCCCGTGAGCCATGGGTCACCGGGGGTTGCTGGAGGGAGTCAGAGGCTTCGAAGAGGGCAAGGGACATTGTCATCTGCTGGAGAGAGGAGGCGCAGACCGGGGCCCTTCGGTGATGTGATCATGTCCCTCCTGATTGCCAGCCCATGGGTGCCGGCATATGGGCCACTGCCCACCACTGCAGAGGGAATGGTTTGCTGCTTCTGCTGCATGTGACTGGCCATGGGCAGACACAGGATTGCTTCCTGCCACTGTAGCTCTGCCATCAATACTGAATGGGACCAGGGCCCTCGAATGAGATAGGTGTGTGGTGGGGTGAGGGGTGGGCAGGCTGTGGAGAGCAGACTGGACCCCACTTGGGGTGGCGGAGACCACGCTTGACGTAGGCGACACTGTGGTCCTGTCTCATACCTAGCAAGCCTCAGGGGGAGTGACACCTGTACATGGCCTTGGCATAAGGCTTCATAAGCTCAGGGACTATGTGTGGCTCCCAGTTGTACTGCTTATAAGTAGATGTTGTGACCCATGTCTTAGGCCCACAAAGAATAAAGGGAGACAGAGAGGGACTCAGTTACTGGTCACTGGCAAGCCTACGTGGTAAGTGACACACTTGCCACACACCACAAGTGTGTCACTTACAGATTTCCATAAGGAGCTATTCTGGAAGAAAGGAAGGGAGAAGCCCAGACAGGGAAGAACATTGCTATTTTATTAAGGAGTTAGAACTGGACTCTATGCCACAAGGGGCGGGGGCATTGTATATTTTTCATGTAATCAGAGAGGAGATAGAGCTGGGAACTGGAGGCAGGCACTGTAAGACATGGACTGGCAGGGATACTGAATCATTTCCCTTCTCGTCATGGTGGCCAGAGAGCATTCTGGGAGTTGGAGCTGAGAACAACCTGCAGCTGCTGCTCTGCTGTGGATGGCTGGGCAGTGAGGACCAAGCTGTTCCTGCATGGCACACTGCTCCTCTCCAGGCAGCCTCTGCCACTGGATCTCCCATCAGCCTGGCCGAGTTACCCTGGAGCTCTTCCCACCCATGCATCCACTCCTCCTGCCCAGTCTCGCTTTGCAGGCATTGCCCCCCGCACATCTGCAGCTGAGCTCCAGCTAGGCATCTGTGCCTGAAGCAGAGGTAACAGGCTTCCCCACAGCCTGTGACCACCAGCCATTCGGGCCAGGATGAAGAGGAAAGGTAGCTTCACAATGTGTCTGCTGAGCCAGAGGTGACTGGAGCTGTCCTCAAAGTGGGTGGGCTCTTATGTAGGCGTCACATGTGTATTAGAGAGGAGTTATAACATCACTCTAGGAAAAGATTCCAGTAGAGAGGGGACTGCCATCCCAAGATACTTTAGGACTTCTTGCACACCAGGTGCACCTAGATTCCTGTGACCCTTGTGACGGGGTGGTGAAGAGAAGCAGACCCACACTCGGACCCAGCATTCCACTGACTCAGGCCTTAGCTGCTGTCACCTCTTTGTTGGGCATCCTGTTTTGCCTTTTATCCAGAGGGAAGCTGTTTGTTTGCCTAAGTTCCTGAGCACAGAACCAAGCCCATGGTCCAGATCCCCAAAACCCAGAACAAGAAGGTAAAGTGGGAAAGGCAGCACCCTGGAAGGAAGAAGGGAGAGAAGCCTCTTCCATCCCACCCATGCTCCAACATTACCTTTACCTCCTGAGTCTTGGGCTGGAGCTAAAGCTCCATTTGTGGCTGTCTGGCCCTTTGCTGATGGTGTAGACCTGAGGCCAGGTGAGCTGTCTGTTCAGTGAGCTGCACCACTTAACAACCTCTGCCTCCCTTGGGCCACACACCACAAACTTACCAAGCCACTCTGTTTACTGAGATGGCCATCGCTTGTCTCCTGGGGCCAAGGAAAAGAGAAAGAAGAGCTTACAGTTTTGTGTCATTTCCATTCCTGGGAAGTTGGGGGATTGGGCTCCCTTATGTGGCCATTGCTGGATCCAAAGTGTCCCTAGAGGAGTATGGTTGAACATTTGGTCCTGAGCCTGGCATTGTTAGGCAGTTGTGGAAACTTTAGGAGGGTGGTTTTAGGTGATTGGGGCCTGGCCTCAAGGGACTGTGAGACCCTTGTCTCTTCCTTTGTGTTTTACTGCTTCTCTGTAAAGTGAAGTCACAGGCCCCTCCTCACGATGTGTTGCCTTTTCAGGGGCAGTTGTCCATGGACGGAATCCTCAAAGACTATGAGCCAAAATAAGCCTTCTCAGTTTATAAGTTGATGTCTCAGGTATTAGTTATAGTAATGAAAAACTGGCCCAAGCACTGGTGTGTGTTCTGGTCCAGGAAGACCAAGTATGCATCCTTTGGCCTGTGGAGCTTTCAACTCATGAAGGAAACCATCTAAACTAGGAAAGAGAAAGTAGACAAATGATGTACTCTTGTAAGAGAAACTCTTAGAGGCATAAGAGAATGGCAGTGAGAGGGCTTTTACAATCTGCATTACTGTTTTCTATTTTTGCTCCTTAACTATGATGGACAGGGGTGTAGACTTTGTATCACCCCTAAGAATAATAGACTTATTGTTTCCATCTTCACTGGCGGATGACTTTAGCTGTCATCTTCCTGAGGGACTTAGCTGAGAGCCTTCCCAGGCTCTTCCCCTTCCCTTGAGGCTCACCAAGTACTCAGTCAAAGCAGAGACATGGTTGTCTAGCCCCATACTTTTCATGATAGGTGAAAAATCACTCATCAAAACACCTTCAAAAAAAAAAGATGTGGTATTTCCACACAATGGAATATTACTCACCTATCAAGAATGATAATCTAGAAGACTTCATATATAAGTGGATGTATCTAGAACCTATACTGATTATTGAAATGAACCAGACCTATGTATGTAAATATCGTATAGTCTCCATAATTTAAGAACTCAAAAGAAAAAATTGAAAAAATAATTATAAAATTAAGAGAAGTTGGCAGAACTTTTCACTAAGAGGCTTAGGCATTTTATACACCCTTCAACTGTCTTCCAGAGTGAGTTTATTTATTTTTTTATTTTTATTTTTATTTTTTTTTTTATTTTTTTGAGACAGGGTCTCCCTATGCAGTTCAGACTGGCCTTCAGCTCACTTTGGTAGCCCAGGCTGGTCTCGAACTCGCACCAATCCTCCTGCCTCAGCCTCCCAAGTGCTGGGATTACAGGGGTGCACCACCACACCCAGCTCCAGAGTGAGTTTAGATTGCATTCCCCTGGTAACTACTGATGGTAGGCAGTTTCCCACATGCCTCTTGGCCATTTGTATTTCTTTTTGTGAAATGGTCTGCTGATATATTTTGCTCACTTATAAGCTGTGTTTTTGTCTTATCAAATTGTAGAGTGTTATCTTTTCATGTAACAATAAGAAAACTTGTTATGCTGTTTAGAAAAAATTAAATTAAATTTAAAAAGAAACCACTCTCAGAGGGTGTCCTTTTCCAGGGCAGCGTGGAGGCTCAGTGTGCCCTCCACGGTGTCCCTCCCACCACCCATCCCTCCTGTAGGATGAACTCCTGCTCCCTGCCTCCATTTAGGCTCAGCTATGGAGAGCTCAGCCAGGCCTTGGATTTATGCTGCACTTGTCCAGCAGTGTACTTAGAGTTCACATCCAGCCTATGCTAGGAGGGTATCTAGAGACTGAGGGCTCCAGGCAGTGACAGCTTGGATCCCCTTTCCTACAGGATAGTGTTGGAGGGTCAGAGGAACCCACCCTTCTCACACAGCGGCGCCAGCCAGAGCATGCGCTTGGGAAGATCGTTTACCCCTGTCGCCCCTAGGAGAAAAGAAAACTACTCTCTCTCTCTCTCTCTCTCCTTTTAGCAGAGGCTGCATAAGTTAGGTGCATTTTTTAAAAATTTCCTTATTAATAAATGTTCACAGTACATTGTTTTATAATCATCTTGAGTGGGTACGTATACATAATACAACTTGTTTCTTTGTTTTAATTCCCTATTCTTCCCTACCTGAGTTCTTTCCTCCTTTTCATTCATGTTGATATCATTAATCTTAGCTCATGTTTAAAAAGATAGATGAGTAAGGGGTACAGAAACATCCCCACATACACTCAGTTATTTGATCCCTGGCAAAGAAGCCAAACACTCACACTGAAGGGAAGACAGCCTGTGTTTAATAAATGGTGCTGGGAAAATTGAGCATATGCTTGCAGAAGATTGAAACTGGATCTGTATCTCTCAGTGTGTACTAAATTAAAATGGGTTAAAGGTCTAGCACAGTGGTTCTCAACCTTTCTAATGCCATGACCCCACAATACAGTTCCTCATATTACAGTGACCCACAAACCAAAAAATAACTTTGGTGGCTACTTCAAAACTGTAATTTTGCTACAATTATGCTTTGGAATGGCTTTAGGAGACCCCTGTGTTTTGGTCATTCGACCCCCGCCAGGATGGTAACCCACAGGTTGAGAACCGCTGGTCTAGCATTAAACCAACTGAAAGATAAAACAGGTAGAACCCTTGAAGCCACAGGTAGAGGAAGGGATTTTTGAAACAGAATTTCACAAGTCACAACACCAAAGATCAACAAATAAGATTATATCCTACTAAAAACTTCGGTATAGCAAAAGAATCCATAGAGTGAAGAGACAACCCAAACAGTGAAGGAAAAATTTTACAGCTACTTCTCAGGCAGAGAGCTAGTATCTGAAATATTTAAAGGTCTTGTTTTTGTTTTTGTCTGTTTGAGACAGGGTCTCACTATGCAGTTCAGGTTGGCCTTGAACTTACTTTGTAGCTCAAGCTAGCCTTGAACTCACAGTGATCCTCCTGCCTCTGCCTCCTGAGTGCTAGGATTACAGACATGAGATAGTATGCCCAGCCTAAGAACTCTAAAAATCTTGACCACCTAAACTAAGTTAGGCTCTTTAATTTTTATTTTTTATTTATTTATTTTTCTTTTTCTTGTTTCAGAACCTTTATTTGTTTATTCACTCATTTTTATGGCCGGCTCAGCCCGCCCCGAGGGCAGCGCTGGCGCAGCATGTGGTGCCGGGGATCGAACTGTGGTCCTTAAAGCTGCCCAAGCTTTCCCAAGCAGGCGCTTTAGACCACTGAGCCATCCCGCCGGGCCCAAGTTAGGCTCTTTAAATGCCCTTTCCTTTTCCCTCATCCCCAGGGCCACTGCTGTTTTCCTTTTGTCCTCTGCACGCACACACAGGCTGTGATCTCTGTGTTAACTCTTCACAGACAGAGGGGCAGAGCGTCCGATGGCCATGCAGGAGTCTCCAGTGTCCCTTCACACTGCACCTGGCCCCACTTCACCAGAGACCCGTCTAACCTGAGTGCAACTGCTGTGAGCTGAAGCCACTTACTAGCCTTTCTGGAGTTGCCAGAGTTGGTTAAGGGATCTCAGTCTTTATAGTTTGAATTTGACATTTTGCGCCTTTCTTTCCATTTGCATCATTCCCTCTTGGCCACAGTAGCTTCCTAAGGGGCCCTCCGCTGGCCTCTCTAACCCACAGTTTTTGTTCACTCTCCATGGGATATCCCAATGTGGGGTGTATAAATTTCTGGCACATCTGAAGTGCTCCCAAATGCACTATTAACTGCAATGCATATGCTCAGAAACTGAAACGGGGCTGTTAGGAGCCCCCTGAGGTCCCTCAAGGATGCTGAAGAAGATGACGACAAGAGCGAGACACGTGTAGGCTTTGGCTGCAGGCCAGGCACTTCACACACAGTCCTACTTCTTTAATTCTCAAAGCAGCCCTGTGCTGTAGGTCGTCGCTATGGTTTGTGCCTCCATGTCTCCCCAGAGCCTCATGCAGCCATAAAGCTTTTTCAGAGGTGGCTCAATCTAGGCTGTGTGACTGATTTGTGATGCAATACTGGGATTAAGAGTGCTGGGTTTAAGGGAGGTGGTTGCTGGCTCCGTGCACTGATTGGACTGGCACTGTCCTAACACTGCCAGACCAGATACAACAAAAGGGCCAGTAGGAGGCTCGTCTCCATCTCGTTTTTGCCATCTTCTGCCACCATGCGCTGTTCCCCTTTGCCATGTGCCATCCTGCCTTCAGCCACCCTATTATGGACTGAAAATTCTACAAACTAAACTAAATACATCTTTCCCCCTTTCACTGTGGGTGTTGAGAATTTTGTCTCAGCAATAAGAATAGTAACCAAGACAGTAGTATTATCACCCCTACCTAAAAATAAGAGTATGGGGCTCAAAAAGGTAGAATAACTTGGGGCTGGGGCGATAGCTCAGGGACATAGGTGCCTGGCAAGTGCAAGGTTCTGAGTTCATGCCATACTGGCCCCTGAAACAGGTGTGGTGGCACACACCTGTAATCCCAGCACTAGGGGGATGCTGAGACCAGAGGATTACTATGAGTCTGAATTGCATAGTGAAACCCTGTATATATTTGTTTAAAAGGTAGAATAACTTCCCCAGGATCACACAGCTCATGGCCAGATAGTCTATTGCACAAAGTGTGTGTGAACACCAGACTTGATCAGCTCATCCTGACTCTCAGAGGAGAGGAATGAGGCAGTTAGGAATGAGGGAGAAGTGCCAGCGGGAGGTCGAGAGGCTGAACCTACTGTGCTTACTACGCATGCCGGGCCCTGGGTCCTGCCCGTTCCTGCGTCATCCTGTCCTGCTGCTGTCTGCCCTAAGTGAGCAGAGCTCCGGCTCCTCCAGTATTTCCCCTGCAGTAACTTCACCGTCAGGAGAGCAGAGGGCAGGAGCCCCCTGTGGTTGCAATCAGGGGCCCAGAGCAGCCACGCTGGCAGAAGCACTGATTGTCTCCTTAATCAGTCACATGCAGAGAAGAGGCCCTGATTACCTCCTTGGGCCATCAAGAAGTCAGGGGAAGAGCTGTCACTTAGCGCAATCACTAGACCCCCGCTACCCACGTCCCTCCAGTGCCCTGAGGCTGGGCGTCATCTCTTGTGATCAGGCCCAGAGAACTGGGGATGCTATGGATGCTAAGCTTCGATTGCTTCTTAAGTTGCTTTTTATGGAAACCTAGAGAAAATGGTCCAAATGTCTACCGTCACTTTAAAAAAAAAAAGTACAAATTAGATTCAAAACAAAAAGTTATGAGTGATAGAATTTCACTTAACAAAGTAATATGAATTTCATGGTATTTGTTGTAGTATAGTGTTATCTTCCAATTAGTTATTCATATTACCAGATATATACATGTAAAGTTGAAGAAGAAAGAAAAAGAAAGGTATAAGAAATTAAGAAGAGAAGAAGTAGAAATAATTGATGACAGGGGACCAAGCATTACCTGCTCCTTCCCAGGGACCGGCAGAAATGCACAGTACAGTTGTCCAAGCCACCCCGCTTACACACAGATGCCTCTTTCCCCCACTCCCTCTCCTGTCCTCCTCCTCAGCTCAGTAACTCTTTCCTTTTGAACAAGTTCATTCCCTTTTTCCAGTATCTATTGTGCCCTTCAGCTTCCATTTTTCTCTACCATCTCTTTAATTTAAAAAAAGTAAAAAAAATAAATAAAAGCAGGGGCCTCCAGATAGCTCAGTGGACTAAAGCGCCTGCTTGGGCAGAGCGCAGCGGCCAGGGTTCAATCCCTGGCATGCTGTGCCAGACCCACCCCCAGCGTGTGCTGAGACAGCAGTTGAGACAGGGCATGGTGGTTTGCGCCTATAATCTCAGTGCTTGGGAGGCTGAAAACTGGAGAATCACTAGAAGTCAGATCTACATAGTGAGACTCTCTAGACCCTTAGACCCTAAAACATAAAAATTTAAAAGAGGAAATAAAGAAAAGAAAGGAAAAGAAAAGACCAGCACAGGCGGCTCCTCCTGACTTGCCGGATGCACATTTGCAGGTGACTGACTGAGCAGGAGAGCAGGTGGAGAGAGGGGAGTGCAGCATCCACAGAGCCCTGCCATGCCAGGGACCCTGTCCTTTTGCCGTGCTGGTTGGTCTGTGGGCTTTCAGGACATGGCAACTTTCCCTCCACAACATGGGAGGGGTCCAGAGCGCAGCTGAGCGCTGACCCAGCGCTGCACATACGCAGTGTTCCAGGCTCCGGAGGCTGGGGAAGCAGAGAGCCTGCTCATGGTGGCTCTGCTCTGGCTGATGGGGCATCTGTTGCTAGATGGCGTGTGGGCTTGGAGAGGGTCACAGCCTGGAAGTCCCTACACAAGGGTGGGTGCTGCAGAGGCAGGGCACATGCACAGAGCTGCGGGGCAGAAACCAGACTGCCCAGCTCACCCAGGGCAGGAGGAGGAGGACAGAAGAACAACTTGCACTTAGGTAGCTGCTGGATGCATGCAGGTGATGGACAACCTCAGCATTTAAATACAACTGATCCCCAGAAGTACTTAGAGGGGGAAAACTTAACTCCGCTATGGTGTTTAATGTAGGATCTTGGGAGAGTGATTAAATATGAGGTTATTGTGTCCTAGTCACAAAATAGTGACTAAGACAACTGCTTGAGGAACACCGCAGGTGACCTCAGACACAAGTCTGGAAGACCCTGGGAAAATCAAATAATTCTGGAGCCAAGCCCATAAAGAAGCCATCTCAGAGGAGTGCTTCCATGGAAGCAAAGGAAGCTGTGACCCTGGGGAAGCACACTGAGACTCTGCCCAACAGTGGCTCGCTGTTTTGGAAAGTCCTTGTTTTTGTTTTAGGTTTTGGTTTGTTTTGCCTTTTTTTGTTTTTGTTTTAAACCTATATCCAGGTCTATTAAAGATACATTTCATAAACAATCATGGTATTTCAGGCAGAACATGGGCATACAATTTTTAACAGTATACAGCAAAGTTCAAACTCCCTTCTTGGATGGATTGTCAAAAATCAGAAAGCCACTATAAAATCCAATGAAGTCTTCATTTGAGGCTCTGAAGTAGGGAAAGTTTAGAGTGACATTTCACATTTAGAATGTTGTTTGACAAGCTGACCCTGATTTTCAGGAAATTAAAATGGAATAAATTATCAGTCTAAAGACCCACAATCTAGAAAAAAAAGTCAGTTGTTCTTGTGGAACACCGTCCCAGCATTACTGGCAAGTCCAGGTCTCCTGACACACTGGTAACATCACTTTTGGGAATCAGATCCCAATAGGTTTCTGGGCTTAAGGGAGTTAGGCCTATGCTGATGGCAGAGGAAAGGAGGACATAAAATGAACTGGGAGCTGTCCCCTACCACAAGGCCACATGTGTCAGCATCAAGGAATCCCTCCTCCTGGGAACCCAGAGGAAATCTCTCAAAACCAGTAGGAAAAGGTGACTTCCCTACATCAATCCAGCTTTGGAGACACTACTACTGACATAGGCTCCTTCCCCTTAAAACAACAATGAAGCTTTCTGTGTGCTAACAACATAGCTTTAAATAAAAAAGTAAAACAAAACTCCGCATTTTTATAAAACTAGATAAAAAATAGTACTTCAAACTGTATAGTGCCCAGAAGTACACAGATATCAAAGATGCACACACTTCACTTGGCATCTCCCGCACCTTCAGTTTTCTGTGCCTGCTCTGTTCTGGCGTCTCCATGTTCTCCAGGGCTACTCCCATCCTTGCTGGCATCAGCTTTTCCCTTTTTCCTTTGGGTACTTTCTCTCCCTTCTTTGCAGGGGTCTTTTTAGACTTAGGCTCTGGTTTTGGAGGAGCAGGTCTAGCAGACAACCTTGCAGATCTTCTCTGTGGCTCATCCTTCACTCTCATTTTACCAACTTTAGCATCACCTTCAGCCTTTCTCTTGGGCATGGTGGTGATGGTGGAGGGTCACAGACACTAGACATCAGATGCCGCAGCAAGCAGCTTTGGGCAGCCCAGGGGTTGTCCTTGCTTCGTCCTCACACTGTTGGAAGTCCCTTTGTTAATGATAATGTTGCTCAAGGCATTGAGTCCTCAACAGAATATGCTGGGTTCAATCTGTACTTTTTTTTTTTTAAGACAGGGTCTCACTATGTAGTCCATACCAAGCTCTAGGTCATAGTAATCTTCCTGCCTCAGCCTCCTGAGTGCTGCAATCACAGATCTGCATAATCCTGCCTAGCTATTCAGTCTGTACTTTGTAGCTGTTACATGCATGGGGGTTCCAAGGATGCTGAGGCACCTAATTCATTTTGTTCTCTAGTTGTGCCTTTGTTACCAGTTACATGTGCTTATGACAGATTATTTTCCTTTATACTGAAGCTAGTATACTGCATGATTGTACTGAAAAAAAAGAGCTGCTGCAATGATTTCCATACCCATATGATTTAACTTTTTTATTTTTGAAGTACTGGGGATTGAACCCAGGGCTTTCATACATGCCCAGCGCCCACCCCCCTTTTTGAGACAAGGCCTCACTAAGTCACTAAATTGCTCAAGCTGGAGTTAAACTTGCAGTCCTCCTCCTTCAGGTTCCCTGAGTGCTAGAACTGTAGGCATGTGCTACCATGCGCAGCTCAACTCAACTGTTTAAAGTACGTGGCTCAGTTGGCTTTCATAATACACACAGATCTGCACATTCAGCACCACAGTCAATTTTAGAATACCTTTATCCTCCTCAAAAGCAATGCTGTTCTCCTTAGGCTTCACTGCTACTCTCGTGGCCTCCCCTTCCCAGGCCCAGCTCTCGACAATCACCAGTCCACTTTCCAGCTCCACAGAAGGGAGTCATACGACGCACCCTGCTTTCTGACTGGCTTCTTTCACTCAGCAGAATATTTTCACTTTCGCCCTTGTGGCAGTGCGTGCCAGTCCTTCATATCCTTGCGCTGCTTAGCACTGCTCAGTTCTGTGAACACAGTGGGTTTTGTTTATTCAACAGCAGGTTGGCAATGTGGGGAAGCGTGCAGCACACAGTAGGTGGTAGGCAAAGCCTTGGGAAAGTTCCCTCCCAGACTGCCCTCCTGGTTCTGCCGGGCCAGGCTCTGAACCCATCTGTGCAGCTTCCTCTGGTGCTGTGGCATCGAATGTTCCATGGTCTCAGCTGAGGGAAATCTGGACCTCAGTAGCCTTGGCATTATACAGCAGCCTGGGCCCCAAAACCACTCCACTGCTCTCATCCCCTGCAGGATTCCTGTGTGGATCTCAGGGTCCTTGGTGTCCAGAGTGATGCCCACTAGCCTGTAGTGGAGCAGGGAGGTCATGAAGCTCTCTGCTGCCTCCTGGATGTCAGCAATGGACTCATCGTGGTACTGGAGGCAGAGCAGAGTGGGACTTTGGGGAAGGTGACTAGGACCCTGGCATCCTCATACCCACCTTCCCCTTACCCCACCTTGTGGGAGCCATGAGAGACTTAGCAGAGATCTTACTAAAATGGATTTTTTGCCCTAGCCCTTCAAGGTCAATAAGGACTCAGTATATAAGAGAACCTGTGCTGTAATATCCTATAACTCAGAGGTGTCCCAAATTTTCTGGTCAAGATTATGGGACCTCAGAGGAAAGGGATAAATGAACTATAGTGCGTCTAAGGAGAGTCACCCAGAGAAAAACATTCTCTCAGGCTTTCACAGAAAGCAAACTGGCCAAGCAATGGCCGTGACTCATCCCAAAGGCTGACACTAACAGTTCTACAAAGTACTATATATGCTCCCAAACTTAATCCTGAGGGGATTTGACCCTGGAAGATACCAAAAAAAAAAAAAAAAAAAAGAAAG